>JPJR01001420.1:0-14730 GCA_000750675.1 Pseudogymnoascus sp. VKM F-3808 | reverse complement strand
GGGCACGGGGGGCGGCAGTGGGGCGGCAGAGGGGCGGCGGAAAATGGGCACAGTGAAATGTAAGTGAATTTGAGTGAGTAATAAACAAACCAAGCGCTTAGTAGTGTCAAGTAATTCGGGGCGGCGGCCGAGGGGGCGGCAGGAAGGCGGCGAGAGCGAACAAAAATGAGACTTGAAAGGAAAGAGGTACAAATAATCCAGTGCCCAAATCATCTCTTGCTCCAACGAAAAAGTAATTTTTTATCCTCTCCTATGATACTTCAGAATAATGCTATCAAGGTAAGGTTTTGAAACACCTAAATTGCGTATGCTTTTATGAATTCTGCCCTCATGGCAGCTTCAATATCATCATGATTGAAGCCACTCGCGGCATCCAACTCCAAAATTTATACAAAAGCTTTCTCCCAATATATACAGCACTGACCAGCTAATGAGCCCTTCGTAATGCTGAAATAAATGAAATACAATGATATTTAGCCTATATGCCACACCAGATAGAATTGCCTATGACTATATGGGTATGGCGTTTATTATATCTCCATACGTCTTGTTAGGCAGCATTGCAGTTCTTCATATCATGAATGTGATCAGTGAGAGTACTTGTGTAGTTGAACAATGTTCCAACATACCGTTTTCCCCTCTCAGTAGCACAACAGCCACAGAAGAGCGATGCTGGCCAGCATACCACCTTCTAAAGGTCAGATGGGACAATAGAACTCTGAAGGTGACAATCATACTGCTAGTACAACAACCACTGGTATTGCAAGGCATGGACCAACAATTTTGATGTGGCAAGGGTTGTCATTCGTAAAAGCGAGGGGAACAAAGGGAATCCCCATGCTGTCCACGTCTACTTCCTGGCAAAAATAGTACCAGATTAGGGAGACAAGTGTATGCTGAAATAAAGGAATTGTTGTATATAAATTTGTGGAAAGCACAACAATCGCTTTGATATCAAGGTTGGACGAGATGTGACGTCACGCTGGCGGTGGATTAACGACGATAGCATGAACTACTAGCTCAGAATGGTTGGAAGTGAGACCACACAGGAGAAGAAACAGAATTTGAACTTGCGCTTACTGAACGCGAGTGGTGGCCAGCCTAGTAACGCTCCGGATCAAAACATGAGTACTTTTGAGGTTCCAAGAGCAAAACATTAACCAGAACGCGTGAGCTCGTTTGTCGGTCTCCCAAACACAAAGCCATCCGAAAAACAGCTCGAAACTCGAATAAAATAAACAAAACAAACACTCCCGGGTATATATGACTTGACATTCATGATTTTAATGAAATTATTGCTATTCACATGGGTATGTCGAGAGCGGAGCTCCTAACGATTGTTTTAGCCTCAATCATTGTCCGATGTCGTGTCGTTCATGGGTCAGATGTAAAGTTTGACACCCCCTCCACAGTTATCACGTGACAACGGCGCTAACATGGATGCGCAGAAAGTACGATTGTCGCAATCAGAACCCGCCCTTTGCCTTCTCGCGACTGAGCGTACCCTGACACCTATCGGACGGATTCACTGCCGGTGAAAGAGCTGTCACTACCATCGAGCGACAGCGATGACTTCACCGCATGCTGCCTCAGATGAGGCCGTTGCCACTATGGTCACAACTGCTTTTGATGATGGCCCAACCAACATCGAACTCACCGCTGCAGATAACGCCGCTCCGGGGGCGAATGACATCCCAGCAACCACGGCGCGAGAGGATGCGAACCCGGAATACGCAGAACAAGTTACTTCAATTGAGCAGCTCCAGATCAGTGCGGACAATGATATTGTTGAGCCGAATCTGGAAAGCGCCGCCGCTCAACCCCAACCGATCCAAATAAAAAGCGACCTTATCATGGAACCGGCAATCCCTCGGACACCGGAGAATAACGACGACGACACGGAATATCCCCGCGTTCCCCTTGGCGACTACGAACAACTGCGCGCTTTGTCCCATATGTTGCAATACCAAGCTCCTCCAGGACTAGCTGACGCTCTGAACGCGTCTGCAATGGCGACTCTCTCCGGGAACGACATCTCGATGGATAACGCAAATGACCCCAACGGACCTTACGCTGAGATACCGCAGCCTACCCGCGACAATGATGAGACCCGAATCTCTGCATATGCTCTTCTCGAGTTTGAGGACGGGCAATTCTATATGAACACTTACTCGGTAATACTGGGGCGAGATCGCCAAGCTGCCCGGAATGCCATGAGACGAGATGCCGAGGAGGCAAAGGCGAACATGGACGATCACAGTGTTGCGGGGGAGCCAAAAACCCCAGTTAGGATCAAGAGGGAGGAGAGCAAATATACAAAATCCGTTATTAGCGAAAGTGGCGGGATCCTCAGAGATGGCGACGATTCCGACAGCGACGAACGTTCGAGGCGTCGCATGCATCGCAAAGCCAGTAAAAAGTCAAAATCTACTGGATCCTCCTCAAATAGAGTGTCGAGAAGGCAGTCACTGGTACAACCAAATGGCAAAATTGAGTATCAGGCCCAGCCTCAAGCTCGTCGACATGCCCCCGAAACCGCTGGAGCAGTACCTGTTGATCCGGCGTCCTTGCGACCTTCCCCGCACGATTGCCCTTTGGTAGGAATTCACCCGCCCGCCACCACTCCCGCAAGCGGCTACAAGGCCATCTCCCGGCGGCACGTAAAGATTGCGTACAATTCAAAAAAATCTCTCTTTGAAGCCGAGATCATCGGGCGAAATGGCGCGTTCGTGGACGAGGTGTTCTACTACCATGAAGATGTTATTCCTTTGAAGAGTGGCAGTTATCTTCAGATTGGCGGAGTCGTCGTGCGCTTCGTCCTTCCTGATGTTGCTCTCGGGGAAACAGGCGCTGAAATTCCAGCTGAGCATGGAGAATCCGGTGTACAAGATCGGTATGTAGAAGGAGGGAAGGAAATGAGCTTCGATTTCGACGATGCCACTCGAGAGGGTGCTTTACTTGGAGATAGCAGTGACGAAGTATCGGATGATGCCGATCGGCCCGAATTGGGAATTGAAGGTGAAGACGACGAAGAAGGAGACGGAGATGAACCTGGAGATCAACAAGAAGGAAGTGATATCGACGAAGACAATAGCGAACTGTCCGAGGTACCAGATGAAGTGGAAGATGGGAATGACGATCAAGATGAGCAAAGCAAAGAAACTTTGGAGTCGTTACCAATGCCACAAAAGAAGAGGGGCCCTGGACGTCCACCCAAAAATGGCATCATGTCGAAACGAGAGCAGCAGCTAGCCAAGAAAGAGGCACAGCAGAGAGCTGCGCAAAAGACAGTTTCGCAGCCGGACACGTCCGGAAAAAACAAAGTTGGCAGACCTAGGAAGAACCCCGTCGATGAATCTCCAGTCAAGACAGAAAAAAGGAAGTACACTAAGAGGAAACCTAAGGACCCAGATGCTCTTGTAGCGAAGCAGGAAGGCTCTGGAGATGACGATAGACCGTCCAAAGAAAAGAAGGAGAAGAAATCGACAAAACCACCCCGTTCACCATCGCCGACCTTTAACGAGGCAGATCTTACCCCAGAGCAGTTGGCGAAGCCTCAAGCAAACTATGTCACCCTCATTCACGAAGCTCTCAGCAACTCGCCAACAGGTCAAATGTCTTTGCCACAGATATATCGCGCTATACAACGTAGATATCCTTTCTTCGTGCTGAAGTGCAATACAAATGGCTGGCAAAGTAGTGTCAGGCACAACCTTTCGCAGCATCACGCTTTTAGAAAGGTCGAGAGGGATGGGAAGGGTTGGATGTGGGCTATTGTGGACGGGGTTTCTATCGAGAAGGAGAAAAAGAGACGTCCCACTCCCCCCCATCAGCTGCCTCCGCATCTGCATCAACCGATATACCGGGCTGGACCGCATCCTCACATGATGCATGGACCCCCTGGTATGATGCCGCCTCCCGGATATGCCATGAACCACATGCCACCTCATCTACGACCAGGACAACCTCCGCAGTACGTTGGGCAGCCCATGAATGGATACCCGCTTCCACCAGGACAACACTCTATGAATGGCGCACCACCTCCAGGATTTCCTTCTGCATTGCCGACTGCTCAGCCTATGGGTGCTACGAGCAATACTTACAGTTCGCCATATGCTCCAAAGCCACCGGCAAATCCTACTCAACAAGCACCAACAAATACACCCCACAACCCTAGCCAGGCGCCTCCTCAAAATGTGCCTTACCAAACTCCACAACAGCCCCGTCCGATTGAGCAAGGGCCCCCACAACCTGACAACGCAATGTGGCGAGCAATCGATAGCTTTCGGACGAATCTAGTTGCTACTATGAAGCCAAAGAATAACAAAGCTGAAGCCTTAGTTGCATCATCCATCAACCGTGTTATGGGGGTTACTTCTCAAAGCACAGCTACCGTGGTGGAATCGGATTTAAAATTAGAGGATCAAATTATGGCTGCCCTAAAATCGATGCTAAAGCGATTTCCCGAGTTTAACAATGGCACATTTCAGCAACCTCCCCAACCATTGGGGGCACATACAGTGCAGCAAAGCACGCAACAACCCGAGGCTGCGCCAAGACAGGCTTTGGCCCAGATCAGCCCTGCTCCGACAGGAAACGCAGCTCACGCAGTCTCGGACGTCTCTTCAGTCAAGAAGGCTCCAACTCCAGGTCCTGCTGTACAAAGACCTACATTTATCGGTCAAGCTCATAATCGACCAAACGGTCCTTCGGTTCCCCGGCCGCCAATGATGACTCCAGGGATGACTCGGGCCAATTCCGGTAGCTCTGCCAATCCCTCGTTCCGGGCAACCACCAGCGCATCGCCAGCTCCTCCTCCAGCTGCGAACACCACCTTATCCTCAGGTGACTCGACGCAACATCAAGGTCAGCATGTGTCTGGTACAGAACGTAACGACAGCAACCAACAACAACTGCACCAGTCGCCGGTCAACAACGAATCTTCTGGGGCTGCTGTACAGCCACAGCCGACTGCAGTCGTACAGCAGCCGCCGGAAAATACACAGCAACCAGGAAGCAGTAATCCAACAACAAATACGAATGAGAACGGTAAACGGCCGCTAGACGAGGATGATGTGGCTGGAGGGAATGATTTCAAGAGGTTAAATGCTTCGGGACCGCCTGCATTGAAAACATGATGACAGCAATGACGGACGTGAAAACGTAATGAAGGGACGGGATATGGACGCACAGTTCAATGCTGGAGTTTACAGGAGTTAGGGATATATGAAAAGGGCTCGGGGGTGATGGTCGGATGCGGCTTATGGTCTTCCCTGTATAGGAGAGGAAGGAGTTTTGCCGGCTGCATTGTGGTGGTATCCATATGGGGACAAAGCAGGGGGGTCATTTTGGGGTGCCGATGGCTGGATACCACAGAAATTGTTTTTGTTGGAATTTAATATTCGAGCCTGTAGATTTAACAATTCGAATAAATTGGTTGCATTCTGCATGAAGTCTTGCTGTTATCTGAACTAGCCTGGACTTATTCGTTCAACGAGTGGTTTAATTACATCTGGATAGTATTTAGCGACGTTTATCAGCTCACGTCACACATACACTCGCGCTATCTGCGAGGTGACTTTAAAGTATATACTTTGTCCTTTGATGGTAGTTACCGCATACTTCAACAGTACTAGCTCCATATTTCAATCACTGGCCCGGAGTAGCTCCAGCTCAACACACTCCTGTTGCCTATTTCCAAACTGATGATAACATTATCGCATGTTCGGCGATAGCTATGACAACATGGTTTGGGCGGTAACTATCACGCCACAATCCGATTGATGTTTACTAATTGGATTCCCGGGTTCTCATAAATGCACTATCAAGAGTTACCCGCCGCTAGATGTGTCAGATGCCGCTGTTTGAGACATACGGTTAAGAATGGCACGTTCCGGCATTTCGGGGTTCGAACTGCTTGGAAGCACTGAAAAGTGCAAAATCCCGAATATCAAGGTAGACACCGAGATTCCCATGGCTAATAACAGACACATCGCGGGACATCAGTGCAAGATTATTCAGGAGGGCACCTTCAGGTCATAGTTCAAACATAGGATAATGTAAGTTGCCAAAGCCAGGCTAGGCACTAAATGTGCGTATCCTGAGATGTGTCAGGCGCCAGTTCGATTTCGATTCCATGGGACTGGTAGCAAGCTTATGAACCTACGACGGCGTGATTCTGCTGTGTCCTTTTATATGTGGTCCGAGTCTTTCTTCCCCGTTCTATTTTGTCTCATATATACTCCGTATTTATACAAAAATCACTTCCTGTACCCAAACTTATTCATTTTGCCAATAAAGATCATAAACCATAATTTGCCAAATGATCAATGAACAAGAGGATTGCTGGTAACAGTAACTCCTGGTTTAGATAAATAAACCTTTGTTACATTCTCGGAGAGAATCAGGCCAGTTTTGCAAAAATGAGCTGTGACGCAGGTAATGAGAACTGCCCTCAAGAACAGGGGGAGTTTGGCCATTCTGAAATAGATAATCAATGCAACAATTCGGGTGAAGATCTGAACGACAGCCTCCAACAAAACGTTGACAGTGGCATTGATAAGCCTCGTACCTCTGGTACTGAGACAGGAGGCGTCGCCCATCCCGGCGCAGACGAGAATGTGCACGACGAACCTGTCTTAGTAGTCACTCCAGAATGGCAGAGGCGGAGTTGGCTACTAGAAGTTTCTCAATCTGCCGAGGATAACCCCGAAAGCGTCATGAGCATCAACAGCGATAACGAATCCGATGGCGGGAGTTGGACCATGGAGGACGGACCCGATGGCCACTTGAAATCATATGAGCTCCAAATACAAAATATGACGAGTATCAATGAGGCACTGAAGGCTAGGGCAAGAAAGGCCGAAAAAGAACTATCAGACAACGAGAAGGCTTTCAAACAACAGCTTTTCGACGCCAATATGGACCATGCCGAATCTTTGCAAGCTCATCAAGACCAATGGGACATGGAACGCGCAGCAATGCTGAAGAGTAGGCAAGAACTTCTTCGCGACCAAAATCATCTAGCGGCGCGATATCGCACAGCTTGTGTGGAAATCAAGGATCAAACTAAGAAAATAAATGATCTAGACGCCCAACTCTCGGAGTACACACAGGTACTTAACCATGCAAAGGCTCCAGACGGATCGATTTGCACTCACAAGCAGAGACAGGAGACAGTGGAGGGCTTAAAACGGGATGCCGAGGCGTTGAAAGAGTTCTACAGGAATCAGATCAAAACATTGGAAAATCGAGTGGCAAAGAAGACGGCCCGCCTCGAACAAGGTGCCAAAGAATTTCATGATCTTCAGCACAAGATCCAAACTCTCGGCACTGAGCTTTCGAATGAACAACAAAAATGCCGAGATGTTGAGCTCAAACTAGAGCTGGAGAGGAAGAGTCGTATGGAAATGGATGAAACCAGCAAGAACTTCGAAGCACGGTTTCGAGAGGCTCAGACTGCTATTGAACATCGAGACAAACAGATTCAGCAGATAGATGATACATGTAAGAGTCTGAAAGCCCATTTAGATGGAGCGCGGCAGTCTTACGCGGCGGCGATGGGAACGGCCAGAGACCTCGATCAAGCACACGAGAAATTATCCGACAAAAATCGCAAACTGGTCAAGCAACATCGTCATGCTATAGAGCGTATTGTAAAAGAGCACCACACCGTCTGCGACAGCTTTGCAGACAAAGAAGATGCATTAGTTGTCGAGATAGTGATTCTCAAAGAAACAATGCTCTCCATGATAAGCAGCTGCTCATGTGACGGGATCCAGCAGAGGGCCGCAGCTAATATAATGCAGAAAGACATTTTAGGCCCTCATGCGTCTAAAACTGCATTGATATGCGACAAAAAGGATGCTGATTCCCAGCTGCCAGGTGGAACTCCAAGAAAGAAAGTTGGCAACTGGGCATCAGAGGCGCTCACTGCAATCGAAGGGGCGCAGACAGAAGTAAGTAAAAATCGTGTTGACAAAGGAAAAGGGATTACAGACGATATTGCGGAAAATCGGTCCCGTGAGGCAGCTAAAACATTTGCAGCGCCTCCAGGTTCAGAATTCTCGGAGATGCAGGCCACATTCAGGAAAGGGATGACCGAAGCGGAGATGCACCAAGGGGTGAAGATAAAGGCAACTCCAAAAGCCGTCCACTTGGACCAGCAGCCTGCCCAACCCTCGAGGCCAAAGCTAACTATAAATACTGCGTGCTTGGACAAGCCTCAATCCCCGAAGTCAAAACTAGCTCCAAATACTGCGCGCTCAAATGGGCAACAACCTCCTAAGCCAAAGCTAGCCCCAGAGGTTGTGTTCTCAGATGGGCGGCCACCCAAGCCCTCGGCAAGCTCTCCGGCCCCGGCCCCGGCCCCAGTCAGAGCACGACCTGAAAATCGTTCAAAAGAAAACCCTCCTGCTTCGGCGTCATGCCAATCCACACGCAGCTTCTCTTTACGCTGCGACACATTCTGCAGACCACAAAAGCAGAGCGCCCCCGCCAATATAACAGACAAAGTCCTGGTGTCGACACCAGGCGTCGAGAGAAGCCACCCAATCCCGACCGCCAAAGAGCAAAAGCCTGCAGCGCAAGACAGCCAGAAATAATCTGCAATTCAATCAGCTGTTATCAGTCGATGGGAACTTTGTGTGTTAATTCTTACCTTTCCAGAGCTGGCTTTGAAAGAGTGATAGGATGCCTTAGTAGGGCCAGGGACATTTTGGTCAAGATGCCCATATTGCTTTGCTTTCGATCTCTAATTTTGGCTTGGTAGTATTTGATTTAGACAGGTATCAATAGACGAAATTTAATAATATATCGAATTATACTTTTTAAGTTGATTACAATGTTTCCGTTATGCAAAGCCAATCAAACTCTATCTGCTCTATATACTACAAATGTCCATATGCTTAAATAAAAGGGGTATATCTTAGCCTATCAGTATGCCCGCTTCAACTACTAGTCCCTCCACAGACCAATCTCCCCATATCACTAAACTGGCCTCGTATTCACTCTCTCTATTGCCTCCCTTGGATCCGCGAAGGTTCCATGTCGCCGTCACTATATCCCCTTGGCCGCTCAGAAACCGGACCCACACCGCCCAATCCTCCCGCGCCAGGTTCATTCTCCTCCTTCGCCAAGAACTCCGTTACTCTCCTTGCCCTGATCGCCCTGTCCATTCTAACATCTTTATCTCTTCTCGCCGCCGTCCTCGTAAACATGCGCTCCTCCTCCATCTGCCTTCTCTGGTGCTCGAAAATCGTCTCCAAGCACTCCCCATCCCCGCGATGCAGCGCCTCCAGCGCCTTCTCAGCCATATATACGTTGTCGAACCGCACCTCCATACGCCAAGTCTTGCGTTCCCGTACCGCCTTAATATGGCCAAACAACCCATCTCGCCGCTCTTCCGCCATCTCACGCCATAGCTCCTCCATTACCGCCCATCCGTGTGCCACCTTCTTCGATTCCACAGCCCGCTCCGCGTCGCTCAGTGAAACAAGATCTCGCTGCCCTTGGATGATCCTCGCGCGGCGGAGAAACTGTGTCGGCTGCTGGCCCTTGTGGAGCTCCTTCTGCGCACCCTTAGCGGTATACGCGAAAGGCCCGATAACCGCGGCCAGAGTTTTTAGGGCAAAACCCGTGACGCCCATCCCGATCCCCTTGACGAAGCCTATGGGTCCGTCGCGGACGGCCCCATCATACGGTTGCATTACCAGGCCGGTCCAGCCGTCGTAAATTCCGAAAACAAATTCTTTGCCCGCGGCTTTGAGTCCGGAATGTATGCCTGTGATACGTGTTGGGCGGCGAACGGTCTCGTCACCATAAAGGCGGGGTGCGTTGTGGAACCCCTGGGCTACTGCCGTCGAGAGATCTATGGGCGCTGCAAAGTAATGGTTAGATCTGTTATCATGTGGAACGATTGGGGACTCACTCGTTATTATTGCCCGGCCACTCTTTCGTAGGCCGCCCGTGATATCCTCGGCAATCTCATCAGCACAGCCGTGCGGATTTTCCGCAGTTAAGGCAGAATCATCGTCCGCCAAAGATTGGTCTCCGCCAGCTTGAGACTCATCAGGGCGTCCTCCTCGGATCTGTTCTGCTGCATGATTGCCTTGCGTGGATGCTACCACATTTGGGACCTGGTTAGAAGGAAGGAGGTCTCGCCTCGCAACTGTAGCTTCAAGGGGATCGGTCACCTGGCTTTGTGGCTGCCCGGCCCCACCATTCGAATTGCCGGGAGCAAATGCTGCTCCATTCTGAACAGGTGCGCTTTTCATCTGTTTACGCTTTTCCTTAGCTATAGCCTTACGCTCTTTTCTTGCTTTCTTTTCTTCGTGATGTTTCCGCCGCTTTGCGCTTTGAGCCAGTCTGAACGGAATAGACCCTACCCCCGCAGCGGCAGAAGTGAAATTCCCAGCAATAGTAGAGGCGATTCCGGTTACAGGCTCCCCAGGCCCTTCAAAGTCATTCCATTCGACACGCCTCAGAAGTCTGAGTTGCTTCCACCGGATTTTCTTCGACCCCACAAGAAAGTCTGCTGCTAAAGCGCTCAATCTAAGGTTTGTTTTCTTGAGCGTCCAAACAGCCAATCGGTCATCAAGAATGGAGCATCGCATAGACTGCTCGTTCCGTATAGCAAGCCCACGTTGAAACGTCTTAATCGCATTATCAGCGCCATCGCCTTCCTCTTCAATGCTCTTAGCAATTTCTTCGGCTTTTTCCTGGGTCTTGTCTTCAAGTAGTACTTTGATTCCTTCGGCCAGCTTTTCGGCTGTGAGTTCTTTGTAAGGAATCGGTTCGGCACCGGCACCTGACTTCCCAATCATGTTCCCCCAGAAAAATTGGTCTCCAAAGAAGGGGACGACGAGTGTCGGTTTACCGCATTTAAGGCTTATAGCTGTAGTTCCAGCTCCACCGTGATGAACAACTGCTTTCAGCTTGGGAAACAGCCAGTCATGTGGTGTGTTTTCCAGCATGAAGACATTTTCTGGCGAGTCATCGCCTCCGAATCCACCCCATCCCTTGGACACCAAAGCGCGAACACCAGCAATCTCTGTTGCTTCGTAGATCATTTGGGTGAACTTGTTGGGGTCGTCAACTACGATTGAGCCAAAGCCAATATATATTGGGGGCTCTCCGTCGTCCAAGAACTTCGTCAGTTCTTCCGGTGGTTCAAAGGTCGATGCGAGATCGAGAAATACGAAGCCAGCAATATCAATTTCTGGCCCCCAGTCGTTTGGCTTTGGGACCAATCCAGGTGACCACAAGTAGGTATATGGAACTCTTAGCCGGTAAAGCTGTCCCGGCGCCCAAAGCGTCGAAACTGGCTCAAGACCAAGAGTCTTGACCCGGAAATCATTAACCAAGTCACCCAGCCCTTGCCAAGTCATCATCTCGACTAGTGGATAACTCATAAAGTTTGTGTATCCCGGATCGACGTTTGTCTTCTTGATATTCGCTAGTGGGTGAGGGAATGCAAGGGTTGGCGTGTATGGGAAGGTGAACATGAGGTGTAGAGGGATACCAAGACGCTCCGCACAGTGGATATGCGCAAATGATGGCGGATTTGCAATGATGGCATCGGCAATAAATGGCCCTCTTGTTCCCATCATTTTTAGATTTTGCACGTCATGTTCGTCGTCGGTAGCATTGATACAAGCGCGCCAGAAGCCTTCGAACATCTCCGCCATGGCAGCTCGTCTCCTTCCCACCTCTCCCTTTTTAAGAGTCTCCATAGTGGGAATCATGCCAGGATTTTTTACCATGAAGGCCATAAGCTCTGCCGGATCGCCGCCGACTGAGAAAAACTCCAGTCCGGAATCGTGCTCCACAAAATCCCTGAATGCTGGATGTGTTGCAATTCGGACGCGATGTCCGTGGTTCTCTTTGAGCACCTTTCCGAGCTTGAGGAACGGCTGGATGTCTCCCCTGCTACCAATGACCATAATCACAACATTCAGCGAGAGCTTCTTCTGCTTCTTAAGATAAGTCCAGTCCGAACATGTTGCTAACGGTCTATGCCGTGGACTCAAGTCCGTGCCGTTTGAACTTGGTCGGCTTGGAGTTCCCTCCTGAATGTGTCCAAGGTGCCTTCGAAATGTTGCACCAAGTGCCTTGGCCAGATACCCGGTATTGCTCGTGTCGCTCACACTAATCTTCAGCCTCCCGTCGTTCTTCGACACCTTTCCTGACGATTTATATTTATCGTTCCCTAAGTTGAATTTCCTGTAGCGGCTTCGAGCCTTAGCACTTGTCGAAGACCTCCGTGGTCCTTTGGGGTTTTTGGAGTCGCTATCTGCCCTCTTACGACCCTGTCCAACCCAACTCAGCGGTTTCGTAAGCACCCCCTGGGGCTCATCATCTTCGTCTGACGATTCGGATGATGACGGTGAACTCGATGATGTATCGCTCGTATCGGCCGAATCAACCGCGTTGACTCCATTAGCTGTATGCGCCACAGCTGAGCCATTGGGCCCAGAACCTTCGGTTGCCCTACGCCCATTCGGCGCCCTAGATGTCCTTGTCGGCTCCGGTTGTTCTGTGCGCCAGCCTCTCACCGGTGAAGGAGCCTATACACAAAAACGTATATTAGAACCCAGCCCACCCTAAATCCCCAGCCGAAAACTCACCTGTCGGGCTCGGCTGATGGCCACGAAACACATGGAGCTCCCTATCTCTTCCAGTCAATCCCTCATTCTGCTTCCACCTCTTCCCAAGTAGCACTTACGACCCGCAGAGCGCGGTATACGAGACCGCGACGATAATGTCCGTCGGCGCCTGGACCTCGGGTTCTGGTGCCCCAGGACCAGTTCCGCCAACCTTGCCGGCCGCCCGGTTCGACGGTTTATGTGGAAATGATGTGATAGGCGCTGAAATACCACGAGGTCGTTGATCTGGAAAGGGCTCGTTCACTCCAAGTCCGCCTTCAGCAGGCACCTCGGCAGAGGCTGGCCTCTGAATGTGTGTGCCCCGGGGTGTAGTGGCTGGGAATTCGACATGAGGCGGGATAAGGGAGGGGTATTCGATTGTACCATCTGGTCCGATAAATACTGCTGGTAATTCATCTGCTGGCTCGTAGTTCGGCGGAAGGTTCGACATTTGCCGCGGGACGAGCTCCTCGTCGCGCGTCGAAATCGGACTTTCTTGTGGACTTGTGCTGCTGATGTAAAACTACTGATCCAAGAAGTTGATCAATCAATTATTTCGATAATAGTATAATTCTGCTTCGAAAATTCTGTGTATTGCAAATACAACTGGATTGGGCTTGCGATGGAAGCACTGTGATCGCTCTCGTCCTGGTGTCCAGGTACGCTCGAACATTTCTCGCAAGGATGGTCCCGGACAGACGACGTCATAGAGTACAGGAACAGCGAATATATGAAAGCTTGGCGAACAACAAACCACCGCCAACAATCCACGATGTAGGTGTAACAAATTTGACAGGCAAATATATACAGAGCTTCTAAAGTCAGGCAGCACAGAAGCAGATAATTGATCAAGTATTTAAAAAGAGCAAAGACCTTACTTATAGGTCAACCTTCAGCTGTTAGAGTCATGATGTTATGGCACAAGACTAAAAAGAGCAGCCTTCACACCTAAATACAACATCACGTTGACGACATCGAACATTTATAGAATAAACCCTTAAATATATTGAACAGACGAGTAGTAAATAAACAACGAACTGAACAGTTTAGAGCAATTCTAGAGTTCTAGGAATGTCAATTCGGAAGGTCTCCGAACGGCCTTGGTAGGTGTTCCCGGATTTTAGTCGGGCCGAGCAGGTGATGAAATGCCCCGCGCTAATCCCCCGCGCTATAACTTGCGGAGCACCGCATTCCGCCCCACCAGTCAACGTTCGCTATGCCCGCCACAACCGCTCTCTCTTTAAGACTTCTTCCAGTGACGTATCGGATCACTGTCTCCCATGGGGAACTGTAGGAATTATGAGAACATTTTATATAGCAAATAATAAATTATAAATATGGTCCTGGGTTGAGATTCTCCCAGGATGATAGATTCTAACTCATATACGAACCCGTAACTATGCATTCGACTCTCAGATCCCCAAATAGGCTCTGCCAGCCCTTGCGTTCTCAGATTGCCCGTGCAGGTCATGGAAGGCGCTGCATGCAGTCTGCATCGACAGAAGCTAGGAAGGAAGGTGATATTTCATCTGTCTTCTCCTCTCTCAATGGCGAAGTCCAAAAGCCACTCCCGCAGCGCTTTGCAGAGCAGAAACAGCGTCTTATAAACGGCAATGAGGATGCTGTGCAGCATGCATGGAACACTCTGCTGCCCCAACTTCGCCGAGAGATTGAAGAGATCAAGGGTACAGGTCCGGCTATTGTCCCAGAGCTGGATTTCAAAGACATCGACCACCCAAATACCCAGCAAGATTTTGCTAGGCGCCTGAAGAAGACGGGCGTTGCAGTTATCAGAGATGTAGTGAGCGAAGAGGAAGCACTCAGCTGGAAGGCCGAGATCAGAGAATATATCAAACAGAATCCTCAAACCAAAGGTACCTCCAATCCGCCTCTTATTCCCATCTACACACCAAGCTAACTTCCTCTTCAGCCTTCCCCCCCGATGACCCTCAGGTCTACGAACTCTATTGGTCACGCCCCCAGCTCCGGGCGCGCGCTCACCCGAACCTCCTCGCCACACAATCATTCCTCATGAGCCATTGGAGCTCTTCCTCCCCCACCGCGCCCATATCACCCACCCACCCCG
>JPJR01001419.1:0-11597 GCA_000750675.1 Pseudogymnoascus sp. VKM F-3808 | reverse complement strand
GGAGATGGGGGAGAGGGTGGCGCCGATGAGAGAGAGGGTTAGGGGAGTGCTGTAAGAGAGGACATTGAGGGCGTCGAGTGGGCCAAAGACATCGAGAGCTTGAAAGCCGGGAAAGATGACACAGCCGATGCTGAGTGGGGTAGGAGAAGCTGGGGTGTTGTTAGTATGGGTGATGCCCTGGCGAGGTAGCTAGCCAGAGCTACGGGTTTCTATGCGTGACTCACCCATGTCGATGGTGATAGTATAGCTCGTGAGTGTTTGCTGTGGCGTTCAGAACGTGGAGATATGAAAGGTAATGGGGAAGCTGTATGGATAGGATCTCGGAGTTAGGCGTGTTGTTCCCATAACCCCGCAACTACTCATACCAAGGATATGCAAGCTGTGGCTAAGCCTTTGCCCGTCCATCCAAAAGCCGAACGCCAAACCTGCAGGGCAATTCTTTTAGACTTTCGGGATCTGCTAGATTTGGAATTGCTCTGTTTATGCCATAAGAAAATAACAGAGATACGGAATTTCAACAGGGCCCCGCCTCAAGGAAGAAAAATGGTTAGATGGATCACATGAATAAAAAAAATCACGCACAATAATAAGGTTGATATTGTATTATATTAGTCAGCCATATTCATTCATGCAATCATTGATAGGAGCCAAATAAGAGAAACAATCAGAATTTATTGAATAAACTACGAGTAAACTCTGGCGGAGTCGTAGACGCCCTTCATCGCGCCGCACACCTTCGGCGCCGGCGTGCGTCTTTGTAGCCCTGTTGGGGTGTTATTGTTATCAGCTCGGATAAGCCAGCCAATCGTTTAATTCGCCATTCAGTAGGCTATTCATTTTCAGCATTTAAGGGCCAATAGAGCGGCTGGGGTAAGGCATAATGTAGCATAGTTAAGATTTAATAAATTTATAGTGCATCCACCCACTCCAGAGCAGTATCTGGCTCAAGCCTCTTAGAAATATCTGCATCAACAAAGACATTCCTCACAATGCCCTTCGCGTCCACCAGAATAGTAGCCGGGTACGGGATCTCATAACTCTCATCCCCATAGATCTTCTTGTAATCAATCCCGAAGCTTTTATGGAGGCCCTTAATACCCTCTGGCTGCTTATGGACCAGGCCCAACTGCCTGGAGAATGTATTTCCTGCGTCGGTCAGAACAGGAAATTCGAGGCTATGTTTCTCCACCGTCGTGAGAGTTGTATCCGGGAGCTGGCCTGTGATGGCAACCAGTGTCACGCCTTTGGCCTTGAAGTCTGGGAGACGCTTCTGGAGCCCGCGCAATTCGATATTGCAGTAGGGGCACCAGTCGCCGCGGTAAAATGAAATGAGAATCGGGCCTGATTCCAGGAGTGAGGCGCTTGTAATAGATTTCCCAGTTGCATCTGGTAGAGTGAATGCAGGGAGATTTGCTCCGACTTGGATAATCTCGTGGTTGGCGAAGTCGGCTTGCATCTCCTTGGCTGACTGGAGGATAACTTGGGAGACCTCTTTGGGAGCGCCGCCATTGTGAAAGTTATTGTATAGAGAAGATAGTTCTTGGTTGAGGGCCATGTTGACGGTTGCTGTTCTTGCGGAGTGATAAAGCTGTATTGTGGGATGTTCTGCTTTTGAGACTGATGCTATAACATGGTGGGCGCCATGCCATTAATATACATTTCTTTACCCTCCCCCATACTCGCCACATAACGACTCCATCATGTTGAGCTGCTGAGACATTAACCATCTCAGCTTAACTCCGGTTCTAGAACGTGGTGATTGGATTCGTGATTACGCAAGCTACGGGGTCTGCAAAGAGTTAGCCGCCTAATGTGGGTAGCAATCGCCGTTGATGATCCTCGTCGATTCGGTTTTGGACCCATGCTTAACGATAGGTTATTCCAAATTAAATGCCTATTTTCAATCACGGCGTTGATTTGCCCTTTTTTTACTAAGCTACAACTTGAATATAAAGAGAATTGCTCGGTCTTATAAATCACGTTAATTTATTACCTTGAATAGCACTCATAGTATCTGCGTATTTGTCATATCCTCAAGCCTCGAATATGCAACTTATACTTCACCCTTCAAATGATGCAAGACGCTGGATATTTATTGATCCAGTTAGATATAGAAAACTCAACATCGGGTTGGTGAATGAGTAATAGCTGCCGCCCTACAACATAGACTTGGGGGTGGGGGAGGCAGAGAGAGAAACTAGGAATGAAAGCAGTGTCAGTTTTAATCGCGGGTAGTATCATATATATTCACGCATCTATCTTGAACCACCTATTACTCTTCATAGTCCTTCAGTTTTTCGTTATACCTCCCTGCCACCTTCTCCAGTCACCCTACTATCTTTGGTATTAAACACTAATATCTCCTCAAGCCGTTGGCTTTTTAGATTTCCATCTCCACATTCTCAGCACTCTGTTCTCACCCTTCCAATCAATATCCTGATCTTCCTCCTTCACGAACCCAGGGATTTTATCAACCACACCCTTACTCCTCCCATTGCTCGATTCAACACGCACGAAAACCTCTTCAACCCCAGCTTCCTCGGTCGCCCAAGTTAGCAACGCAAGCGCAGCATCTTTCATAATACCCCTGCCCCAGAAGTCCGGACTGAGCGAATAGCCCAGCTCGTACATTGCACCCCCATCAGGAGCTACTTTTTCGGTCAGGGAAGCGCTGCCGATGTAGAGGCCAGCCTCGTTGGGGTAATGGATGCGTATCGCCCACGTAAGAAGGCGGGGCGAAGTAGGGCCAAGATTAAGAGTAATCCAGGAGTTTGCCTCAGTGATACCATAAGGCACTGGGACATTGAGAAGGCCTACCGCAACGCGTGGGTCGCTCATTATGTGCTGCAGTGATGCGGCATCATTGCGGTACAGCGGCGTAAGGAACATAGGGATCGCAGGTGAATAGGGAGTTGCAGGAAGCGGAGGGAGGCTGAGTGAACGGCCCTCTTTGGGAGTGGCCGGCTGGAAGCTGTACCATGGCGGACGGGGCCAGGTGGTTCCTGTCGGCGGTTGAGTTTGATCTTGCACAGGCTGGTTTGATTCTGGTTCTGAAGAGGCTACGGGCATTTTGGAGGGAGCTGAGGTTGCCATTGGGAACGAACTACAAAAATATGATCTGAAGTGTCAAGCTTGAGTTATGATAATGGTATTTATAGAGGAGCTGACATGAAGATGTTGTGAGTCAACCGGGGAGTCAGCCAAACGGTAGTTAACTTCAACAGGAAGGTGACTACAAGCACGTAATGAGGCATAATAACATCAAATAGAATGGAACAGATTATATATAAATAATGCTATATGACTCTTTGTAGAAACACCGCTGTACATTAATCTCACATACTGTAGATTCTGGAAGCAAGGATTAGCTTTGTGTTGACTGGACTCTTTAAGATTCTGAATTCACGACCTTCGGATAAACATTCTTCACAATTCCACATATTCGGAATAATGTAGCGCATATTCCGTTCCGTTCTTCAGGAACGTCTTACTATTGGCTGCACTAAGTACCAACTAACCCAAATCTGGACTTAGCACCCCAGATTTGCACGTGACCCAAGCGTCTTTTGGTGACAGCAACCCCCCAGATTTTGATTTTCCGACAGTCGCGAGCCAAAGCTACCGCGTAGGAGACCCAGCCTCGACATTCAAACAACCCCTCCATCACCACCTTTGCGCAGCGCAACATTGGAGGAAACACTCATTTCAAAGTTGACAAGCCGAGTCGACTACAAAACAATTACTTTCATTTCTGAGCGGCGATAAACAGCGCATGAGGTCGCATACTTGAGACGGCTGCGCCTGTCCAGATGCCGTAGCTATGTCGACCAATCTTATTGACATCGTGGTGCAGAGGCTCAGCAATCCAGATCTCGGTATGCTATTCTCTGATAGCTGTATTTACTTGCAGCTGTCTTCAATGTTGCTGAGTTCGATTGTCCTAATTGATATCTTTAGATGTTAAACTCCGGGTGGACGCTGCGACGCAGCTGCGCGACAGCCTCGAGCATTATACCACAGCACAAGCTTATCCGACATTCCTGAAAAAGCTGGTCCCTATATTCATTCAGTTGCTGAAGGGCCAGCCTGTCTTCATAAGTACAAACCCAGAGCAGGTATGAGAATGGCCAAATGATATGTATCACACGCATAGCAGTCAGTCTAACGGAAACAGAAACTACGCAATTGTGTACTGGAAACTCTGCACCGGCTACCGACGAGTCCACCTGAACCGTTCGAACCATACACCGTGGATGTGGTGAATGTCCTTATAGGACTGGTCAGGGTCGAAAATGAGGACAATGCCATTCTTTGCGTCAAGACGATCATGGACATTATGCGCCATCAAACAAAGATCCTCCAGCAACCGGGGAACAACCAGGTCCAAGACTTCCTAAGCCTGATACAAGAGATGTTCGATGACATGCCTGCCGTAGTCCACGAACAATTGGACAACCCGAGTCCGTCAGCGGCGAATGCTGTTATACCGTCAACTCCAGGAAGCTCCCAGAATTTCCAATCTCCAAGGCCAGGCTCTCCGGTGGCATCTGTATCGGACCTTGGTGCCGATCCACAACAGCAAACGCGCCCCTTGTCAAAGGGCATGCAGTCGTTCAAAGTTCTGGCTGAGTGTCCGATTATAGTCGTCTCCATATTCCAGGTCTACCGCCAAACGGTTCCTGCGAACGTGAAGAAATTCGTGCCCCTGATAAAGGTTGTGCTCATGCTACAAGCCAAACCCCAAGAAGAGGCACATGCGGAGGCCAAAACCAAAGGACAAATTTTCACGGGAGTCAGCCCCAATATTCGCAACAGAGCCGCCTTTGGAGAGTTCATCACAGCCCAAGTCAAGACTATGAGCTTCCTCGCATACCTCCTACGGGTTTATTCACAACAATTACAAGAATTCCTCCAGACACTGCCTGGCATAGTAGTCAGGTTATTACAAGATTGCCCGCGCGAAAAGTCTGCAGCAAGGAAGGAGTTGCTGGTTGCTATTCGACACATCATCAACTTCAACTTCAGGAAGATATTTTTGACTAAAATTGATGAGCTCCTGGACGAGAAGACTCTCATTGGAGATGGTCTGACGGTCTATGATACGATGCGGCCTCTTGCATACAGCATGCTTGCGGATCTAATCCACCACGTTCGCGACCAGTTAGACGCAAACCAAATCCGCAAGACGGTCGAGGTGTACACAAAGAATCTGATGGATAGCTTTCCGGGTACCAGCTTTCAGACTATGAGCGCTAAGTTGCTGCTTAACATGGCTGAATGCATTGCCCGAATGGAGAACAAAGCGGATGCGAGGCACTATCTTATCATGATTCTGAATGCTATTGGAGACAAATTTGAAGCTATGAATCGTCAATACCCGAATGCCATCAAGTTGTCGAAAACTTACGCACAGCAGAAAGATGAAGCTGCACCAGACAACTACCTTGCCGACCTGGAACATCCGCCGGACTGGGATGAAATTGACATATTCACTGCTACGCCTATCAAGACATCCAACCCGCGCGACCGCGGAGCAGACCCTGTCGTAGACAACAAATTTCTGTTCAAAAATCTCATGAATGGCCTCAAAAACATGTTCTACCAGCTAAAGGCTTGCAATATTGGGTCTCCCATCGACCCAGCTAACGCAACGCCACATTGGCAAGACGTTTCCTACGGCTTTTCGGCGGAAGAGGTCCAAGTCATCATTAAGCTATTTCGAGAGGGCGCGTATGTGTTCAGATATTACGAAATCGAGAAGCCGGCAGCGGAATCACAATACTCATCTCCAGTTGAGTTTATGGCCAACCATTATATGACGTCCAGCACCAAGGAGGAGAAGGATCTTCTTGAGACGTTTGCCACAGTATTCCATTGCATTGATCCTGCTACCTTCCACGAGGTCTTCCACCAGGAGATCCCTAACCTCTACAACATGATTTTTGAGCATACTGCTCTCTTACATGTCCCCCAATTCTTTCTCGCCAGCGAAGCCACCTCGCCAAGCTTTGCAGGCATGCTGCTTCGATTCCTAATGGATAGAATCGACCAAGTCGGAACTGCAGACATCAAGAAATCTTCAATCTTGCTCCGATTGTTCAAACTTGCGTTTATGGCAGTAACGTTGTTCTCAAGCCAAAACGAACAAGTCCTGCTGCCTCATGTGCTCGACATCGTCACCAAATCTATCGAGCTCTCCACTACCGCAGAGGAGCCGATGAACTACTTCCTTCTTCTAAGGTCGCTGTTCCGCAGTATCGGCGGAGGGAAATTCGAGCATTTGTATAAGCAGATTCTGCCACTTCTTGAGATGCTTCTTGAAGTCCTCAATAATTTGCTTATGGCGGCTCGGAAGCCAGCAGACAGAGACTTGTACGTGGAATTGTGCTTGACGGTACCCGCCAGATTAAGCAACCTCTTGCCGCACTTGAGCTACTTGATGCGTCCTCTGGTGGTTGCATTGCGGGCAGGCTCAGACCTTGTAGGGCAGGGCCTACGGACCCTCGAGCTCTGCGTGGACAATTTGACGGCCGATTATTTAGATCCTATTATGGCACCCGTGATCGAAGAGGTTATGACTGCACTTTTCGACCATCTGCGTCCTAATCCATACAGCCACTTCCATGCGCATACGACCATGCGCATTCTCGGAAAGCTAGGCGGCCGCAATCGAAAATTCATGACTGGCGCACCAGCTCTTACGTTTCAGCAATATTCGGACGATAGAGCTAGTTTTGATCTGAAGCTCAACGGGTCCAAGAAGGATCGGGCATTCCCTGTGGAGATTGGCATTGAATTGGCCATTCGAAAGCTCATGGAAATTCCAAAAGGAGCAGCTGCCAAAAAGTCCGATATATATTACAAAAAGCAAGCACTCCACTTCGTCAAGGCACAGACTAAGCTTAGAATTGGATACGATAGCCTCCCAGATGAGTTCGGGCGACTCGTGCGCCTTCAAGCCCAAGACTTTCTGGCGAGAGATAGTAATGCCGATTTTTCTGCCCTTGAGGTTAACGACCGCCAGAGGTCTGTCATGAAGAAGGACCTGGAGCAAGAGATGCTGAAGAGACTTATTAAGGCTCTCATGTTTTCTGTGTCAATCCAGGATCTCAAGGAGGAGGCATTAGCTACACTGCTTGGTGTGTGTAGACACTTTACTATTCTGGAAGTTGGACATGCATTGGCAGAGTTTAAACTCAAACGCCAACCATTTGACATCAAAGCTGGTGAGGGACCAGTTGTCATCGATAGCAGAGTTCTTGCCGATGCCATTACTGAATCGCTGTCGTCTGATAATATACTTGTGCGTGAGGCAGCCGAGCGAGCGCTGAGAGAAGTTTTCGACTCAACAGCAATTATCTTTGGCTCCAACGCCCAGGTTGGCCGACTGTCATTCTTTACACACCTCAGCAACGTGTTTTGCCATAGCTGCTACGAAGAAGAATGGTTCACCAAGGCTGGGGGCAGCCTTGGTATTAACCTCATGGTAACAAAGTTCGAAATTGGCGATAGCTGGATTAGCGACAGGCAATTTGAATACGTCAAGGCATTGTTGTATGTCATCAAGGATATGCCGCAAGATCTTCCCGCAAAGACACGCATCGGAGCACAGGAAACACTCGAAGTGTTGTTGAAGAGAGTTACGAAGAACTCTGCGAAGAAGGATATTTTGCCACCGGCTCCTCTTCCACCCGGAGTGCCTCGCCCACAGGCTGCATCTAGATTACCGCATTTGTGCCAGCTCTTCGGCTCCGGACTCTCGCATCTCAACCGACATGTTCGCGAAACGTCACAGAAAGCTTTGACAACCATATCAGAAACAGTTGGTGTGGAGGTATGGGAGCTATTGGAACCTCAAAAGGACAATATCTTGAACCCCATCTACAGCAAGCCACTGCGAGCATTGCCCTTCGCCATACAGATCGGATATATTGATGCGGTAACCTACTGTATGGGGCTGAAACCCGACTTTGTTCAGTTCGATGATGTTCTGAACCGTCTTCTGATGGAGTCTTTGGCACTTGCTGATGCTGCCGACGAGTCTCTCGCGGGAAAGCCAGCGGAACAGCGAACCCATGAACATATTATCAGCCTGAGGGTCGCCTGTATCAAGATGCTCACCACTGCAATGGGCTTCGAAGAGTTCCAAAAGGGACCGAATAATGCCACAAGAACGAAGATTGTGTCGGTGTTCTTCAAATGCCTGTATTCTGAGTCAAGCCAGACTATCGAGGCTGCGAACGATGCCTTGAAAGTTGTCCTTTCTCAGACGACCAAACTGCCGAAAGATCTTCTCCAGAATGGACTGCGACCTGTTCTGGCAAATCTTCAAGATCCCCGAAGACTGAGCACGCATGGATTAGATGGCCTTGCGAGGCTGCTTCAACTCCTCACCACATACTTCAAAGTTGAAATTGGGTCAAGGTTGTTAGACCACATCAAGGTTCTAGCGGAGCCCAATGCACTTCAGAGAATCTCCTTTACATTGATTGAGCAGAATGATCAGATGAAGATTATTGCTGCTGTCTTCAATATCTTCCATCTCCTCCCACCAGCTGCCGAACATTTCAAGGAACGTTTAGTAGAAACTGTCCTCGATCTTGAAGATAAGCTTCGACGAACGAGATATAGTCCATTTAGGGCACCGTTATACAAATATCTCAATCGCTATCCAAATGAAGTATGGATGATGTTGCTTGGCAAGATTGAAGAGCAAAAGTATGGAAGATTCCTGGCGCAGCTCCTGGAAGATCCTGATAGCGCACCGCTCCGAAGTGTTGTGGTTAATAGCGTGGACATGCTGATCAAGAATTGCGGCGATATGGGCGCAGAGAACAAGGAGACACGATATGCTGCTGTCATCAACGCTATCAATGTTATGCATTCGGTATGCAAGTATCCAGGCACAGAAGCCTGGATGGAGAAGAAGGAAAATCTCATGTGGTTCCGCTTGGTTGGCAAGAACCTTGAACAGCGCCTTCGCAACTATTCGCTTCCCTCAAATCTTCGTCTGGCTGCCGAGCAAGCTGGCGAACAGTTGATGATTATATTCACAAAGTTCCTTGAGATCCACCCAAAAGACTTGGACGCGCTGTTTGGGCTCGTCGATTCGGTGACTTGCGGAGATTTCAAACCGAGCCAGCAGTTTTTCTCTTATATTTACAAGAACATCATTTGCAACGAATCGATCGACTATTGGAAATCGATCATACTGCGCTCCTTGGACGTTTACTCAAGCAAGACGGCATCCCAGAAAACCAAAGCCTTCCTGCTTCACAACATTGTCAACCCGATTATTGCTAAGGACGTAATGCGAACATGGCCGCGGACTGGCCCGATGAAAGGCCCACGGCTTATTGACAGAGCCGTCATTGAATCCATCCACACCAAGATCTGGCGGGCCAGCCTCGGAGATCCAAGCGAAGACCTTACGCAACCAGGCATCGACCACACGCGAATGGAGGTACTTCAACTCTCTGCTATGCTTGTAAAGCATTATCATGCTATCCTACAGGATGCGCGAAAAGATATCATCAAATTCGGCTGGACATATATCAGACTCGAAGATGTCATTAATAAACACGCAGCTTATGTGGTCATTGGGTATTTCATCGCTCACTATGAAACACCTGCGAAAATAGTTGTCCAGGTCTACCTCTCATTGTTGCGAACAAACCAAAATGAGGGCAGGACTTTGGTGACGCAGACCCTTGAGTTGCTGGCTCCTGTTCTCCGGAAGCGGTGCAACTCTGCCCCAGGAGATCGGAATCCCATCTGGGCCTCGGGCGCACGCAGAATACTGGCCGAGGAAGGCCAGAACGTGCAACAGATGACGAGCATTCTCCATTTCCTTGTGAAGCACGACGAGCTCTTCTACGAATCCCGCGACAAGTTTGTTATTTCCATCATCTCGTCGTTTAGGAAGATTGCTCAGCCGACCACCGCTTCGAATGAGAGCAGGCGCCTAGTGCTCCAGCTCATGAATTTGATTTGGGAATGGGAGAAGACCCGAGTAGAGGACAAGGCTACCAGTCCTTCGCGCTTGATGTCTGAATCTCCTAACGCGAAGAAGAGAAAGATAGAAAGTACACCGGTTGGTGAATCTTCATCCCCATCATCGCAAAAGGCCTCACCACAAAAGGCTCGTTCATCTCCGCCGGACAGAGCCGAATACCAGATTCCATTGGTCTACCGCCAGAAGATGATCAAATATCTCGTGGAATTCATCGCAGGGCTGCCAGAGAGATACCCACTCCAATCAGCGAAGCAGCGAGAGCCTGCGCAGTTCCAAATTCCAGCGCCTCCATCGTCATCAATTGAGATGATTACGAAATCTATTTCGCTGCTAAAGAACCTCCTGCAACCGCAGTATTGGAGCGATCTAGACATTGATCTTTTCCCCAACGTCACCGATATAATGCTTGCTAGTGACCGGACAACAGCCGCTCTTGCAAGCGGGGGGACTGACAAGGAGAAGCCGGACGACAAGTTCCTTACGAACATGATAAACACCTTGCAAGTTGTGAGAGTTATAGTCAACACAAAAACTGATGACTGGATTCAGAAGAACATGTCGAATCTACAGCGCATCTTGGAAAAATCCATCAAGTCCGACAATGCTGAGATTCAAGATTGTCTTCATTCGAGCTGTCAGAATGGAGACGATGGGCGCCCACTAAAGCCTCTGCTGAAAGCCATTCTCGACGCAGTCCCAGACGATGTACAAATGGAAGATGCTGATGCAGACGGCGAAGCCGAAGCTTCTACATCTGAAATAATAACATTTCTATCTACCACTGCGACGGAGGATCTGTCGTCTGGCAATTACAACTCTGGAATCAATATTCTCTGGACTTTGGCTCAGAGAAAGCCTTCTGAGATGGACCAAGGGATCATAAGTGCGATAATGAGAGCTCTCCAAACGAAGCTTGCAAAGGAGCATGTCGCTCATTACGCGGCCGCTGTAACACAGTCTGTAGCAGCTGCAGCGCAACAGGAGAATGAGCCCACTGGCCTCATGAATAAGTACGATCTCAAGATACAAACTGGCCTAATGCTCAAAGCTATTGACATTATGTCCATGCGAATGGAAGTACTCGGTGATTACCGCAGGCCATTCCTTAGCGTCCTTGCAACCCTTGTGGAGAAGTCTCAAAGCAACGAATTGTGCTTGAAGATCCTTGACATGGTTGACGGCTGGGTGTTTAAGTCGGAAGGATCATGGCCGACACTTAAAGAAAAGACCGCCGTCCTGCATAAGATGTTGACGTTCGAGAACAGGCAAGACCAGACCTTGCTCATTAAGTTCCTAGAACTAGTAATACGCATCTACGAGGACCCCAAGATCACTCGCACCGAATTAACCGTGCGCATGGAACACGCATTTTTGATCGGCACAAGGGCCCAAGACGTCGACATGCGGAATAGATTTATGGCCATATTTGACAAAAGTCAATCGCCAACAGCGAGTGCCAGACTCACATATATCATCACATCGCAGAATTGGGATACCCTGGCAGATTCTTACTGGCTTGCCCAGGCGTCGCAATTGCTTGTTGGGGCGGTTGAGATGAACAAGCCAATTCAACTGCACCACG
>JPJR01001417.1:0-10261 GCA_000750675.1 Pseudogymnoascus sp. VKM F-3808 | reverse complement strand
CTACAGTGCAGTACAAAACATAAGTACCTCGTGGCTGCTAAAATATCCCCCCATCCCCTGTTGAGGGGCGATTCAGACGGTTGTGAGACGCTGAACTGATTGGGTGACAGGCCCTGGTTGGGGCTTGATTGCCGGCCGTGCCACTTGGCGGCGGGAGTGTGGGGTTGTTGCGACTGTCGCCGTCCCCATCATGGCGGCTGGATATTAAGGGTCCAGGAACGGAACCGCCAGAATGATCTTCTATTCTCCATTGCTCTATTCCCACTTCTATTTCCTCTTTTATTTCCCCGTTATGGAGACAAATCGCCATGATTTCGTGTTTCGCCACTCTCGCTAACAAACAAACGCCCTTCTCATTGTCACATCCACAGGCGCGCGCGCTTGGTCACGCGCCAACCCCGTCGCCATTTGTCGCTATTCATAAAGCCGCCCTGCCCCAGGCATACCCGCCTATTCACTCTTATTGTTCACCATTGTCGCCCCATTGTGCTTTTGGTTGTTCTCTTTGTCTGGAACATCAATGCCACCAGTATCACCAATACAATACCATCGACAATAAGAAAGAATAAACTCCACCAATCACCCTCAAAGGCGAAAGAGTCATATTGAACAGTCAAGAGATCAGCCAACCCTCTTATTCGCGCCACCGGCGACAATGCCAAGATGAAAGCTTTAGTTCCGAACAACTCCCATTCAGACCTCTTCTTCTCTGACTCCTCTTCTTTATCAGCTGCTGGACAGTAGCAGCTGGACTGCCGCGCTGTTCATTCACATCTCGAAAGCGCTATTCATTTCTTCGCTATATGTCGCTCGCCCTTTCAATCCCTCGGCGTCTTCCTTGAAATCTCATAATCACAAAATACCAGCAAGCAATCAGTTACACCGAAATAGAGCAATCTTCCCCGCAAATACAAACTCTGAAAAGTCGCAGGACGACTACCCTTACCACCACCATGCACCCTACCGCCCTCCTCGCCCTTCTCTCCCTCCTCCTCCCGGGCATAACAGCACACACATGGATTGAACAACTGCGTCTCATCAATCCCAACGGCACGTTTACTCCCGATGTAGGCTACCCACGAGGCCTCATCCCACGCACCTCTCCTCTTTTCTCCGACACAGTTCTCACGCACCTCCTCCCCCCCAACGGCAGAAGCCCACACAAGATCCTTCCCACCGATCCCATGTGCATGCCCACACAATCCATCCCCGGTATCAATACCCCAGGCTTGCCGCGCCTACAAGCCGAGGCAGGGGATCACATCGCACTGCGGTACCAGGAGAATGGCCATGTGACCATCCCCGATACCAACCCCGGCAAGCCCAAGAACCGTGGCACAGTATACATCTACGGCACTGAGAAGCCTTTGGCAACCGACAAATTCCAATCCATCCACAAAGTGTGGACTGCAGACGGTAAAGGCGGTGACGGCCGTGGCGTGCTACTCGCGACAAGGAACTATGATGATGGGCAGTGCTACCAAGTAAACGACCACCCCATTTCAGTAGAGCGACAGAAGCAGTTCCCGAAAGAGGCAGATGCCGAGATGGGCATCAACCTTTGGTGCCAGAGCGACGTCAAACTCCCCACCAATATTGAAAGCAAGCGTTACACACTGTACTGGGTGTGGGACTGGCCGACTGCTGCGATAAACGGCGCTCCGGCGATGCCTGAGACGTATACGAGTTGTATGGACGTCGACATTTCTTCTTCTGCGGCGAGTGGCGCGTCCGCGAAACTCACCTCGTCCAAGGGCGCTGTCGAGTACGTCAAGGGGCAGGATATCAACAACGCGGGCATTAAGGAGGAGATGGAGAATCAGTTCATCGTCCCTGTCGACGGTGCCAGCGCAGACTCCAACAACGGTGACTCCGATGCCAAATCAGCAGATGATACACCTTCCAAACCAAGCGCCACCCAACCCGCCCCAGTTGGTGGACTCACAGTCACAGTCACAGCACCAGGTTCGATGACAACCATCACCGTTACCGCGAGCCCCTCGACAAAAACCCAAGCCCGCTCATCAGTACACTCACAACAATCCTACGTCTCCCCAACACGCCACGTTCCCGTCGTTACACCATTCCTGGATCCAACACCCACTTCGAAGACGAAAGGAAAGATGGGTACAGTGACGGAGGTGGTGGAGGAGACGGTTACGGTGACGCAGACGATGGTTATGCAGATGGGTGGTGATCATACGGCTGTGCCGAGGATCAGGGGACGGATGCCGAGAGGTTATTAGTTGATTATGTGGAAGTGGGAATATTTGGGAGGTGGTTTTGCTTTTAGGCGCTAAGGGATTTGGTGGGATGCATAGAATGGACTCGGATGGATGGGGAGTTTGGTTTTTCATGGTGGGGAAATATTGGAGAAGCATAGTAATAGCTCGAGATCTTAAATCAATTAAGATTCGCGATGTGGATTTTTTTTTTTGTTTGACTTGATTTGACTTGACATGATTTAGCTTGGTTTGATTTGGCTGGTGTGACTTGGATGTTTTGATGTGCTTATTGGTGGAGTGTTTGCCTTTCAAGTTCCCCGCTCTATGCGGGGTTCACATCGCATCAATTCTTAGCATTATAACTTCATCCACGACTTTATTTAGCCCCTCCGGAGGCAAATAGGCCTGTGCCCAATAACTTGATTAATTTGTTGATAGATGACGGAAAAACTGGATGGCATTCCATTTAGAGGATAGCATGGCTTCAACAATAGACAGGGTACAGTATTTTGTAGAACTAGAAAACGCAATGAATGGCGCTTGCAATTTGCTATCAAGAAACACATTTAGCTACCCAGTTTTGACTTCATACTCGTTTCTGTCATGATGAGGAACATTTTTACAACTGTCGCTGCTCTTCTTTGTGCCATACCCGTCTTTGGCCAGCAGTACAACAATCCGGTACTATGGGAGGACCTTGCTGATCTCGATATCTTCCGAGTCGACGATGTTTACTACTACTCGGCGTCTACGATGCATTACTCACCGGGTGCACCAATTTTAAAATCCTACGATCTAGTGAATTGGGAGTACATCGGCCATTCTGTGCCAACCCTTGATTGGGGAACCGAATACGATTTAGTAGACGGGCAGAACGCGTACGTCAAAGGCATCTGGGCATCGACATTGAGATATCACCCAACGAAAAAGCTCTTTTACTGGATTGGCTGCGTCCAGTCTGGAACCACCTATGTCTACACGGCCCCTGATATCACAGGCCCATGGTCGAAGTCGGGATCTATCTCGACATGCTACTACGACGCGGGATTGCTTGTTGACGACGACGATACCATGTATGTGGCTTATGGGCAAACTACACTGAGTGTTGCACAGCTATCTGCAAATGGGCTGAGCCAGGTGAAGACGCAAGTCGTTTTTACCTCGCCCTCCAACATTGGCACTTTGGAAGGTTCGCGCATGTACAAAATTGACGGCGCATATTATATCTTCGTTACCAGGCCAGCAACTGGGCAATACGTCTTGAGGTCAACTGACGGGCCTTTCGGACCATATACAATGAAATTGCTGCTGTCGAATGTGCCTACTCCTATTTCAGGAGGAGGAGTTCCTCACCAGGGTGGTTTGGTCGAAACCCAGAACGGAGATTGGCATTACATGGCATTTATTGACAGTTACCCTGGGGGACGTGTTCCTGCCTTGGCTCCTATTACCTGGGGTTCCGACGGCTTCCCAGTATTAACCACTGTAGACGGCGCTTGGGGTGTGTCCTACGATTTGCCTTTGCCTGCGCATCCCCTCAAGTCACCTGCTGGCACGGATACGTTCTCTGGGACTTCGCTCGGGCCTGAATGGGAGTGGAACCACAATCCGGACACCACCAAGTTCAGCATTAACGACGGCCTTACTCTCCACAGTGCAACTGTAACGTCAGACCTGTACGCTGCTCGCAACACACTCACCCACCGGATCCTTGGCCCTACGTCCTCCGGGACCATATACTTAGACTACAGCAACACGAAGGATGGCGACCGCACTGGATTCGCTCTCCTACGCGACACTAGCGCATGGATAGGCGTCGAGAACAATGGGGGCAGTTTCCGCGTGACTATGTGGTCCGGTCTTACCATGACGGGTAAATGGGCAACAGCAAGCACTGGAGCTGAAGTCGCAGGCGCCGAGGTGTCAGGAGGTAAGATCTGGCTGCGAATCTACGCGGACATCCACCCAGGTGCTGCGCAGCAAGGGCAGTTCTACTATAGCACTGATGGCACGACATTCACTCGCCTTGGCGCTCTTACCATGAATAATGATTGGCACTTCTTCATGGGCTACCGGTACGGCATTTTTAACTATGCTACGAAGGCTCTGGGGGGCTATGTTGAAGTGAGCTCATTTACTGTGGACTCTCCTGGATACACGACTACAAGCCCCGCCTAGTTTACTCATACACCCATTCCGGGTTTACAGGTCTAAGGAGGTCAAATTAAAAACTTCCAGAGTAGTTTTCAATCTTTAGCTAGCCTGCTATGGAGCTCAACGAAGTCAGTTAGTCTTTACATCTGTATTGAGATAGATGTGTTAGTGGGACACATATATGTTATAGAAATACTACAATACTAGAACAAGCCGCAACTATGATCGGCATTACCAGTCCAACGACAGAAGGTTCTTATGTCATTATAGTGAGTCCTTGACGACACTTTTCTGGAAAGGGGCGACAAGCGGCTGCAAGAGATAACCCAGCCAAGGAAATGATGTGATCGCAAAGACTATCCGACGAACAAGCAACTGCCAATTTGCAGTAGGCACCAACCATCTGGCGCTCGTTCGTCCAGTCTTCTGAATATCTTTGATTTCTGGCTGCAACCTCTGATGATAATTTTGTGCCGCCTCAGCTGGGTTCGCCTTTGATTTCCTTAGCTCGTCCGCGAGAACCCATGCACTTCCCATGGCCATGCTTGCCCCTTGGCCAGCCATGAGGCTTACTGCCTGGCATGCATCACCTAGTAAAACAACCCGTCCTTTCGACCACTCATCCAGCTCTATCTGCGAGACCTGGTCATAGTACAAGTCCTGACCGGGATCCGGGCAGAGCTCCAGCACACGTTTGACTATTTTAGCCTCGTTGCCATTGCCTTGGATGAGATCCGCATATTCAGCGCGAACCCTCGCCTGCGGGTCATCGGGAATAGCTGCGTCGGCAGAGACATGTACGAGCCAGGAGGCGAGCTGTCCATTTCTGGTTGGGTAAAGCGCAAGCTGCTTTCCCGGCGCGCAAATCATCAGGCATCTCTCGCTAACCATGGCGCGCAGCTCCGGCTCGTCAATGAGATACGCACAGGTGTGGTAGCCAAGATACCGCAGCGGCGATGCTTCCTCGCCCAGAATAAGTCGGCGTACCTGTGAATGGATGCCATCAGCACCAACCACGAGGTCAGCCTCCTCGGTGCCGCCAGAACGGATGTGGGCGGTGACTGCGCCGTCTGGCCGCTCCTCAATAGCGTTGACCGTTTCCCGAAAATGCACTTTGATATTTGGGATTTTCGACACTACCTCATGTAGCACGGCCTCGAGGTCTCCGCGGAGAATAGTGAATAGTCGCCCCTTTACAAATTTTGCGGCTGTAGCATAGTCAATCTGGCCGTGGGATTGCCCTAGAGGTCCTTTGAATTCAACTGCTTTAAAAGGCACCTCGAGTTTGCGTAAGTCCTCCACCAGCCCCATCCGCTCTGCAACATCATATCCTGACCCGAAGAAGTCAATAGCGTATCCGATGCCTCTTGGGCCTCGAGCGTGCTCGAGGACAACGACATCCCAGCCGTCTTTGGCGAGCCACCAGGCGAGGGTTAGGCCAGCAATTCCGGCGCCGATAATAATAACCTTCATCTCTGGTTGAGTATTGTGTCGTTCGCAGATAGATTTTATATCTTGTAACTATATATACAGCTCTCTCACATCAACGCAAACAAAGGCAGGCAACAGGTCGTAACTTGCCATTAGGTATAAGCAGGAGGAGATGAGAACGCAAATATATCCGTATATTTTGTTGTGTAGCCACGTTAACTGAGATACGCACTGGTCATGGATCCGCGGAGTTAACTCAACTCTCTCAGCCTTGTTCAAGAGTGCTGGTGGTTGTACGGCGTTGTCAGGTGGCAGGGCCACCACCACCATCCGTCTTGGCACATGTTGTTATTCGTCCACCTTGCTGAATTATACCGTCTTACCATCTTTATTAATAGCCGCTTAAACATTGATGTATCGACATCAATGTTTAAAACTTTCCAGAAAGTCAATTGTTTCGATGTTTGTCTATGCAATATCTGTTTATCCACGAACCCCAGTGGTAGCCAAAGTAGGCTCCGAAATCAATGATGAAAACGTTAGGTGCTGAAACATTGCCATGGACAGCATGAAGAGACATGAACAACATTGTAATAGAAAGACCCAAGGAAAGGACATACCAAACGAGGCATTCTTGCCCCTATGTTCTTATTCCCCGCCCCGATAGACTGGCAATCACAGCGGTATGGCGTCTGGAGCTGAAGCCTCCAATACCGATGAGATAGATGGCGTGAAGAATAGCCACAGAGATTCCAGGGATGGTGTTGAATATTGGCTTCCTGCTAAACCATGGGAGCTTTACGTCAACGCCAGGGGCGAATTTTGGGGGATTATGGTCGCACAGTTGAAACTAAGACAAGGGATCAAGCGATGTTATCGCTCTGACTGGCTCGAAACCTTGTGACAATAAAATCTGTCCTTGACGTAATGGAGGCCAACAGGAGCCACGGGACCTATAGAGCGGTATATTTGCTTTTGTGACGAGTCAGGTTCCCATTTGATCATATATTGCGCTATTGTCCACATGCATAGGACCGTTTAACTATATATGTATCGCCAACCTCCGTCTTGTGTTTGCCATCGAAAACAAAGCTCGGGCAACAAATCCGACCGCGAACTCCCATGCCAAGAAGCCAATCTTCTCCTCATTCTCACGTATGAACTCCCCGAATTGGCATATACTATCCACGACTACCGCGTGCCCCATCGGCCATTACCGACAACCACGACATTCCCACGCCGCCCTCCGCCGAAAACCCCACTTCCCCGCACTGCTTCCCCCGCATTCTCCACAATAGCTCCACTCCATCAAAGGGCCAGATAGCCAACCGAGCAAGAAAGTTTACCAGGCGTGCCAGGCACCATCTTGTGGAGCTTAAACTTTGTGGCTTCATCGCCGAGGTAGGGTTAAGATCCGCGGATGCAAGATAAGAATGCGGTTCCGATAAAATTTAGTGGGGGGATAGGGTAGCAGACGCGACATCTTCCTGTCTCGCCCCCTTTCCCCCCGTTTCGGCCTCACGCTAGGAACGCGCCGGCATCCGGCTGCTCGACTCGACGACATGGACCTAGAGTTCAAGTCTCTATAAGCCCATTTATAGACTCCCCACCCGCCCCTCCAATCTTCATCTAGCCCGTCATCGAACTATCCACGACACAGGCGCAACTTGACGCCATTCCTATCACACAATGGCGCCATACTTTGGCCTCCGCGGCCCGCGCCTCAATACCGCTGCCATCTGGCTGGTGACATGTCCGGCTTTCTTGTGCTATGGGTATAATCAGGGCGTTATGGGGGGTTTACTCACGCTTGATGCGTTTGTGAGAGCATTTCCGCAGATGGATACGCTGCATACGAAGGGCGAGCAGCAACTGTATAACTCGAATATCCAAGGTTCGCTTCCCAATTCCTCATCCCTCCCCACTCACGGTGGTTTCCACCATCAATTGTGAGCTGTGGAGATTGTGCAAGGATGTGCGGGGCGTTAAGAGACATACTAACATGCCCAGGCACCGTTGTTGCCCTTTACACCGTCGGCGGTATCTTTGGCTCCCTAGCTTGCATCCATCTTGGCGACGTCCACGGCCGTCGACGTATTATCTTTGCTGCCATGCTCGTCTCGCTCATCGGCGCGGTCCTCATGGCTTCCTCTTTCTCGCTCGCTCAATTCATCGTCGCCCGCGTTATCCTGGGCCTCGGCACCGGTGGATACGTCGCCACAGTCCCTGTCTGGCAATCTGAGTTATCCACGGCCGCGAAGCGCGGGTCAGATGTAGCGACTCTGGGAACTTTCATCGGAACGGGAATATCTATAGCGTTGTGGATTGATCTTGGGTTCTATTTCATACCAGGGGGAACGGCGGTGGCGTGGCGGTTCCCGCTGGCGTTCCAGATCGTGCTATCATTGATGGTGTTGTGTTTCGTCTTCAGCTTCCCGGAGTCGCCACGCTGGCTCGTCAAAGTGGGCCGGCTGGAGGAGGCAAGGAGTATTCTCGCTGCGCTGGAAGATGTACCTGACGATGCTGAGACGATCGACACCGACATCGCCGAGATACAAGCCTCTCTCGACGCAGCCGGCACAGGGGCCATCAAGGACATGTTCAGAATGGGATCACAGCGTCTCTTCCACCGTGCCACTCTCGCATCGGCTGCGCAGATGTTCCAGCAGATTAACGGGATCAACGCGATTACCTTCTACGCCACCACAATCTTTGAACAGAACCTCGGAATCGACCCGACGAAATCTCGGATTTTGGCTGCCGCGATGCCGCTCACGCAACCGGTTGGAGGGTGGGTTGCCTCGCTGACGATTGATCGCTTGGGGCGCCGCGTGCTGATGATGGCGGGTGCGGCGGTCATGATGATTACAATGGCAATTCTGGCGGGGACGACGTCTGAGGGTGCAGGAGACGCCGCGTTGATCGTGGCGGTGATCTGTTTGTTTATTTTCAGTTTCATGTTCACGGTTGGATTTGCGGGAGTGACATTTGTGTACGCTGCTGAGATCGCGCCGCTGCAGGTGCGCGCGGCGGTGAACTCGGTGTCGACGGCGATGGTGTGGATAACAAATTTCCTGCTGGCGGAGGTGACGCCGATTGGGTTCAGCTCGATTAAGAACCGCTATTACATTGTGTTTGCGGCGACGAACTTCTGTATTCTCCCGCTTGTGTTCTTCTTCTTCCCTGAGACGAGTGGGCGATCGCTGGAGGAGATTGATGAGGTGTTCGCAAGGTCAAATGGGTGGTTCGACCCACCTCGAATTGCGAAAGAGATGGCGAGGGACGCGCGTATCACTGAGCGCTCTTCGGATGGCGAGTGTGAGGGCAAAGGACGAGATCTTAAAGATGATGATGAGCGTGCGGGACACGCGGAGGAAGTATCGGTGATTTAGATTATATATATCCCTCTGTTCCTAACTTAGACTTCGAGACTGGATAAAATGAACGAGATGACAAGATGCAATCATGGGTAATAAATTGCTGCGTGTTAAAGTCTCGTGCTAAATACTCAAGAACGCAGGGCCTCTTTCTCAACGCTCAGGAATATGAACGTTCCGACACCCTTCAAGTCATTCTCAGTAAGTGTCTGAGCAATGTAGTACTGTCGCCAACGTTAGCAATCACAACTCAACATTACAGAACGGGACGACTCACCTCATAACTCCCATTACCTCCCAAACTCCCTACTGAAACCGTTCCCTCCCAATCCAACTCTCCCAACGAGTTTTCAATGACATACTTCTCCGTTAACAAGTCATACGCCTTAGTTGCCGTTCCGTCATACGTCGCACTATCAATGTATCCCAGCCTTCCCCCCTTCAGCAGTGCATATGCAAACATTGCTGTCCCGCTCGTCTCAATGTAATTCCCTTCCATTCCCGGATATGGCTCATCCATAATCAACCACCACCCACCACTCGCATCCTGTGACCTCTTCAGGCCATCTGCCAGCGTATCTAGGTATCCTACAAGTTTGGCATGGCCTGCATGCTCCACAGGCAAGTAGTCAAGCACATCCACCAGCGCCATGGCATACCATCCCACTGCGCGGTCCCACACATGCGGTGCCGCGCCCGTAACCGGGTCTGCCCACACAGCCTTTTTACTCTCATCGTACCCATGCGCCAGGAGGTTGCTCGTCGTGTTCCGGCAGTGCTCCTCAATCAAGTCGAACTGCAGCACAATATCGTCCCAGATCTCCCCATTCGTCGGGTCAAACATGCCCGTCCACTGCGCGTAAAATGGCTCGGCCATGTATATTCCGTCTAGCCACATCTGGTCAGGGTAAGCGGGCTTGCGGTGCCAGAAGCCCCCAGAAGGGGTGCGAGGCTGGATGTCTAGTTGAGCGCGGAGCTGGGAGGCGGCGGTTTTGTAGCGCTCGTCGCCGGTTTCGCGGTAGAGGTAGAGGAGGGTGGGGCCGACGCGGAGGTCATCAAGGGAAAGTTTGGAGG
>JPJR01001415.1:0-11030 GCA_000750675.1 Pseudogymnoascus sp. VKM F-3808 | reverse complement strand
CCCCCGACGCGCACCCAGCATACACCGACGGAAACCCCTACGGCGCGCACCCCGACCCCCACGTCCCAACCGCCTTCCCACCACCACCTGTCCCGCCGTCGGGTGCGTACCACGCGCCTCCGATGGGGGGGTATGAGGCCCAGGGGTCAACAGGACCAGCACCCGGAGGTGCGGCGGGCCCGGGTCATGTGAATCCTGATTATTATGGGGAGACGGCGACGGATGCTGGGGATAGGCATGAGCGGGTTTAGGGGGTTATGATGAGAGAATTACTACGTTGAGACGACTGAAGGGTGTGAAAGGGGCGTTTGCGTTTTGCTCTTTTGATGAGGGGGTGTTTATGTGATGGATGGGTGTTTCGTATTTACTTATGGGCGGCTTGTTCTGGATTTTTTGTTATTGCTTTTGGGCTCTTTCTGCGCGTTTTATGTGTAAAGGTGGGAGTGGTTGGGAAATGGGATTGAGGGGGAGAAGCGTACTTATGACGAGATGATGATGATTATATATGGATATGCATAATAGATCTATTATTCCCTATGCACACAAGTGATAGCTACGGGTGTTATACCAAGAGACTTAACTAGTGTACATAAGAATCGGGCGATTAATTGCCTCATCGCCCGATTCTTATGTACAGTAGATTATCTGACCTTCCCAGCCCTTGATCCATCGGCATCGTAAATCCAGGCACCTAAGCTGTTCGTTTTAGAACTGACTCCGGCGCCATGCTTCATCAGCAAAGACATTTTTTCTATATTGCTATACATGTTTGCATAGTCCAGAGGCGTATTTCCAGAGGAGTCGGGCGCACTGGCATCGGCTCCTGCTTCCAAAAGGTTTGCCAAGACGGCCGTATTACCTCTAATCACAGCATAGTGTATTGCTCTGAGACCTGCCTTAGACTCGCTTTCTATGTTTGCCCACTGTCGTTTTAAGATCAAGTTCATGATATTGACGCAGCCTTTTTTAGCCACTTCATGGAAGACCGTCAAGCCAGATTTATCACAAACGTTGATATCAGCTCCTAGATCAACGAGTGTTTCAAATGCATCAACACGGTCGTGGTCTAGCGTGCAAGTGATTGGAATGCGATAATATTGTTCGCAATCGCCCACTCTCATGCCGTGGCGAACAAGCTCCTTTATAGTATTGGAATGGCCAGCCTCAGCAGCGCAATGCAGAGCGGTTCCGTACAAGTTCTCCAGGTATTTATCGGCCCCTTTCTCTAACAACATTCGAACGGGCGAGACATGTCCTCGTGATGCTGCCTTCATGAGTGCTGTAGAGCCGATACTTGTTTTTGCATCAATGGGGAGAATACCCTCATCGAGCAATTTTCTAAGCGTATTCTCAAGGCCAAAATAACTTGCTGTATGTAGGGCTGTGGTGCTATAGCATTCTTTCTCGTTCCAGTACTCTTTCCGATAGCCTTTGCAGTACTGCATGATTTGAGTTGTGCTTGCTGCGGCATCACGACAATTAAGGAGCGTTAAAGTGAGGCGCTGGACAACTTGATCGGTTTCTGAGCTTTGGACGTGCACACCCCAGTATCTCGCGGCATACTTTGAGAATGTGTTAGCTTTAATTCGAAATCTAATTGCCTCTTTGTCTAGGCAAGGACCTTGTTTGAAGGTATCGAAAAGCAGATAGGTAAGACAGGTCTCTGCAAGGCTGGCCTCTGCGCGGGAGAACAATGTGTTTGTGTGTTCGATCAAATATTCCTGGATCGTGTAATGGGCAAAACGAATGATGGTGCTCTCTGGATCAATAGTCACCAGTCCCTGGCAGCATTCGATCATCATCTTCGCAGAAGGACAATGATTTTTGCTCACTGCCGTTTGGTCAAGTTTGACGGATACTGCGTCGCTTAGATCAGTGACCTTTAAAGGGCACTTTGCGTGGCATATCCACATGAGAGTTCTCATTCCTAGTTGCTTTCGCCTCTCTGGAAGACTTCGGATGCGGGTGATGGTTTCTTCGAATGCCCCTGAGAGGTTGTGGGATAAGGAGGCCAATGAATCCTCCATGTCGCCTGCGGTTGGCTCGTTCAGAATGGTTCTGAGTTGCAGGATCGGAAGGAGAAACCTTGGTTGTTAGTTTTTGTGTCAGGGACATGACTGCTGAAGCACTCACATTCCTTGTGCCCTGGTGAGCACCGTCTCAACTATCTTCGAGGCGAAATCTTTATCGACTTCATCATCTCTAGCAGCGCGATCAATCTCTTGGTACATGTATCGCCTGAGATCGTAGTCGTGGGCCTGGATTTCGATCTGTGGGTAGGTAGAGAAAAAGTTGTTGATATCATAGTAACACTCGCGGCTAGTCACGAACAGACGGACAGCTTGAATCTGCGAAAGGCGAGAGATGAACTGGAGGAACGGTCTTCGGCATGTCGATTCGTCGCTCTCATCTAGAGCATCAACTACGATGTAGGCTCGAGGGATCATCTCAACAGTCTCAAGTACCATCTTTTCGAGTTCGTGCATGAGCAGATGGGACCCGGAAATTTGTGACTTTTCGTATGCTTCAGTCACCGATTTTGGAATCTCGGGCATCGCTGCTACAATCTGTCTTAGCATGCTTAACAGCATGTTATATGGCGTCTGCTGATCTTGATATCGATAGTCGAAGTATAGGAAAGAAACTGGAAATCCATAATTGGAAAATGAATTTTTCAGATCATCGATAACTATTGATCTGTTTATCATAAGCTCTTGCTTTAACGACGAGATACGCGTCAAAACCTACGTCAAAACCGTCTTTCCAGATCCCTGGATCCCATGGCACCAAAGAATGCTGGGAGAAGCAACTTCATCCCGCCACCGGACATATTCCTTTCGTTCTAATAGCCAGCCGCCTGTTCCCTTAACGCGAGGTAAACGAACAGCTTGATGTTTCTGGTCATGCTCTGACTTCGAGATCCAATCAAGTATGTTTTCTCGCTTTTTCGCACTATGGTCATCTTGTAGCAGTCTGGTCTGGTCCCGGACAGTGACAAGAATCTCCGACGTGTCGTCTTCAAGGGACTGCAGTGCTTTGAAACCTTCAACTTGCTGATTTAGAATCCTTAGAATGTCATTGGAGGTCTGAGAGAGAAGTGAACAGCTATCGACGGACAGAGCGAATTGGATCCACTGCCCGAAAGCTCGAAGCTCCTGCACAGTTTTCAGATGATCCTTCTCGTTGAGCGGCCACAGATACCGACTTGATCTGCTGTCGCCTGCTTTGTCCAACTTCTTGCATAGTACCTTCAATTTACTCTCGCAAGCAGATGCACAGGAGCGAAGAACTGAATTTTGTTCAAAAGCCAGTCCTTTTACGGAGTCGCTACGAAGGAACTCTTCGAGGCTGGAAAGGTTGGATTGTAGGGCTTCTAGCTCAGTGACTAATGTGATGATCGATTCCCTCGCATTCTTTACTGCGGACAAGTAATCCCGGGCGACTGTAGCAGTTTGTGCGACTAAAGCCACGAGGCTTGCGACTCCTAACGTGAGTGAGAATGGATCCATGGATCATGTCTACATAGACAAACCAGATAGACTAGAGGAAACTCGAAGGTACTTTAAAGTAATCGTCGCAGGCTGGAGAGTACTGATTTGTGCTCAGCCTCATTTGCTTGATCCTTTGCTGGGGCCTGTTGCAGCTACCCCGCTACCTTGCATTATTAGATAAGAATCAGCACCACGTTGCCCTTCGTCATTGACGCATCGCAGGCACTATCAGCAATAGTATTTCTTGGCAATTTATGGGAACAAAACCATAAATTATACAGTGTTGCCTGACGCACTAGGGTTGAACACCTACTTCAACACAGCTATCCAAACCCGAAATAGACTCTGTCCAACCGGCCATCCAGGCCGGGCCACCCAGTCATCCCGCGGTCGCCCGATTTCTTTCGGAATAGGACGAAAATCTGCAAGGCTGACTACACATTCACCATGGCCGCAACTTGCCAGTAGCTCGTGGCGCAGATGATGTAAAGCCTCTATGTAGGTCCGCGTCTATGGCCGTGTTGGAAGGGGGCAGATATGCACGGCGCGTAAATGGGGGGGGGTTCGGTTTACGCGCGGGGTTGGAAAGGGTGTATGCGCCGCGCGTATTACTCGGCGGGGTAAAAACTAAAAACTTGGATTCATACTCGGTCAGATGTAGGACTGCGGTCTGACACTGGTGCCTTTTTCCGAGTGGGTGTTGGAGTGTGGTGGGGAGGAGGCTCAATACCTGGTGTTGTTGGATCCGCGGCGCTTAAGAGTTGTTATACTATCTGATACTCTGCCTCACCCACCAACACCGAAGGTTTCCGTTTCAACTCTAAGAACTTAACTAACCACGGCCACTGTTGGAAATGCTCGTTCTGTGCTTTGTGTATGGTAATAGCGTTAATGGTCGCGGTCAGTCCGGATAGCGCGGGCGTGAGCAGGGCAGCGTTAATGGCCAATTTTATAACACGATACCAGTGAGGCAGTTTTGGTACTGTGCTGATAATTGATAGCGCTTTTGGGTGCGCAGTGAGATGTTCTCGGTAACCGCTGGGGCTGGCCGGAGGCGCTGGGTGTTGTGTGTTCAAGCCCGGTTTATCGTGAGATGGGCGTGGGATGTTAGGTTTCAGAAATTAGAGTATCATGTTTCGCAGCACGATGTGTTGAGGATCGTAGGTTGGAAGTGGGTTGAGATGTGTATAAGAACCTTCGAGTGTCACTGCAGTAGAATTATAACAAAGTAGTTATTCAGTCGCCTCAAAAGCTACCTATTTCCAAGAACTCTCTCCTTTGCTCTCATCCAAACGCCCAAACGCCCATTACGCTTGTTGCTTCAATCGACCACCTTCTACACATATACTCCCAACCTCACCGTTCGTCACCCCTCCCCCAGCTGTCTCCACGCTCTTCTTAACCCCGTCCAGACACCACCATCATGTCGATAGTACCAACCATCTACACCGACCCAAACACCTACCTCTTCCCCTCCAGCGGCGACCGCTGCTGGCAACTCGGCGGTCAATGGTACAACGAAATTCTCAACACCCAATCCCAAATCCCCCGCATCACAGCTCGACACGCCGAGCTCCGCCCCGTCGCCGAGCCGCTATGGCGGCGGCTCAACGCCCTAGACCCCAAAGCGCGCGATCAGCTGGGTAAACAGTTAGACCGCCAGTATGGCAAGGTATTGGAGGAGTATGATGTGCTGGATCGGGCCCTGAAGAAGTTTGCGAAGCTGAGGGAGATGTTGGTTGGGTTGTCAAGGCATATGGAGAAGAATAAGTTAGTTCGGAAGGGGGATCACGACGATTATTCGTTCCCTTATCCGTTGGATAAGCATTGGACGGCGGGGCCAGCGAGATCATATACTTCTATTTAGGCGTTGCTTGTATTTGTTTGGAGTCTTTTGAGTTCTGGTTTGATAAGGTCCCTGTATCTGTGGCGTGGGAAGGAGGCTGGCTGGACCGGTTTTGATTTTTGGCTTGGAGTTTCGGCTGTTTCCAATGGGTTGTGAATAGTCGCGTTGTATGAACTGAATATAAGGGTTCTCTTATTTTCCATTATCTGCATCTTTCGTGAGAACAAAAATAAGCAGTATATACCCTTCTCCTACAGACTCGGAAACCTAGTAACTCAACTTAGTCGTTCTGTCCCTCTGTTTACGCAAGTTGTTTCGTTCCTTCCCTCTCTGACCAAATCGTTCTTTCCGTGGTTATGTGCTCTACAGGTCGTTCCTTCCCTCCATTTTACAGATAGTTGGTCGCTCCTTCCCCATTCAACCATTCCACTTATTCTCCATCATCCTCCTCGTCCGCGATGAAACGCAACATCTCTTGCGCCTCTGCAGCAAATTCAGACGCCTGGTCAACTTTGCTCGCCAAATATCGGGCCCTCGTATTATCTCCATCCTCCACTAACCACTGCGCCAAAAGTAGTCGCGCCTGGTTTATAACGGACACAATAGCGGTTGGTAAGGACTCATCCACATCACCTCTGTCCTCAACCTCATCACATTCCTCCACGGAGATCTCCAGGTACTTACTTGCTTCTCTGCCGTCATCCAATTCCTTATACGCGTTGGCGAGTTGAAATAACAGCTCGATGCGTTTGCATTTCATCTCACGAGCCTCCGGATCCCCACCATCCTGCCTAACCGTGCAAGCCACCCCCCTCTTCAAAGCCTCAATTGCCTTCGAAAACTTGGACATCCCCGTCAAACACCCCCCCATCATCTGCCACAGCTCCCCATCACCCGGCCTCAACGACACCGCCCTCCGATAATAATTCAAAGCATAGCTCCCCCTCTGAAGCCCCTCATACACAGCCCCCAACCCCACAAGCGCGCGATAATCCTTATTATTACACTCCACAGCCCTCCTATGCGCCTCTATAGCCGCATGACTATTCCTTAACTTGACATACTCATGGCCAAGCAGCGTCCAGGCGGATGCAAAATTGCGGTCCAGCTGCAGCGCGAGGCGGAAGTAGTGGATGGCGTCTTCGTGGCGCGAGGTGAGGGAGTAGTAGTTTCCGATTGCGCAGCAGGTTTCGGGGCGGTAGCGGGTGATAGAGGTGGCGAGGTGGGTGATGAGTGCGAGACGGGAGGGGGAGTTGAGGGTGTGCAGGATGTTGGAGTAGTGGTCTAAGAGGTGGAGGTGGAGGGGGGAGGTGAGGAGCATGGAAGAGAAGAGGGTGCTTGCGGTGCGGAGATCTGGTTGTAGTTAGAATCAATGAAGTGCATGGTTATAGGGGAAAATGCAGTACCTTTCATGCGGTAAAATACTAGGGCTCGCTGGCCTTGGAGGAATAGACTACGGGGGAAGATGCTCTGCAGCTGAGATATCTCAGAAAGCAGGGCCGTCGAGGACTGGTGCAACTCCTGGCGACAGTGGACGGAGAAGATGAAAGCCATAATATGTGGCTGTAGTTTAGACTGGACCTGGTTAAGCTTCATCCCATCGTTAGTTGTTATAGCATATCAGGCTGTACTGTACTGGGCTCTCACATGCTCCCCATCACGAATCAAAGAGCTCAATTCCAGCCACGCCCCCCAATTCCACGGATACAGCAGAACACTCTTCAACAGCCACTCAATCGCACGATCATGGCTTCTATCTTTCGCCAAAACGAGTCCGTACCTTGAAACGAACTGTTAATCCCTGAATCAACCTCGCGGAATGTGGAAATCCATACAGGTATTCCAGCCAACCCTGACTACGCCGGTTTTCAGGTGTCTGGTCGAACCAGCTCTTCAACATACGTTTGAGAGGTGCCAACTGCTTGTTAATGATGGCGCCGGTATCTGAGGGTCCGAGGATCGGGCCGAGCTCCTCGGTTTTCTCCTTTTCGCCTGCGAGGAGGAGAGCATATGACGCGAGGAATAGCCCTTTTTGGCTTATTTTGCTGAATACAGACCCGGGAAGTTTGCCATGGGCGATGTTGAGCGCGTTATTCCTCAATGGGATTGTGGTCTCAGAGGAGTTGGTGGATAAATAAACAGCTGCACAACGGCGCGGCTCATGACAATCAAGCAATGCCTTTGCCATGAGATACTTGGGCGACTCATAGCGCTCTAACCAAATCTCCAGTGGATCTTTCTGCGTATTAAATACTTCCGTCAAAGATGTTAAGTCCGATCCCAAGTCATCATCTGGAAGCGAATCAAGCAGCTCAGCCGCCCATTTCGCGGATTGGTATTGGCATCTCTCGGAGCAGCTGATGACAGCTTGCTGGAGCGAAAATTGAAGCGAGAGGATGTCGGTCTTGGAAAGGCTCATTTTTGAGGATGGGGAGACATGGGAGTTGGCATTTTGATAGATGAGGCTGGTATGTGGTGTGAGGCTGATGTTGGAACGCGATTGTGGTGTTATCGGTGTCTGTGCGCGATCGATCGATCAATAAGGTCAATGCACCAATGCTCTCAGGGATGCAATTTATATTTTTATACTTAGGAGATGCATTTTTATAGCCCAAATAATTAAATAAATACCTTCTTTTTGCTTAACTCATTGCAGCAGAGATAAGGGGGTTTGAAAGGGTTTTTAGAGGGTTTGTCAGTTGTATATAACCTCGGTGTAGTCGGGTATAGTGGGATAGTATAGTAAATAAAATAATAAATAACAAATAAATAAATAAATTTTGATGCAAATGAAAATAAACAAGCCACAACAATAAACAATAAATAACATATAATCATGTGGGCAAGCCGGTTATGTTAACGCAACTTGTATATGTTCACTACTACTCCCTACCAAAATCTTTAGCATTCCCGTGTCTACCAAACGGTAGTCGAAACCATGTGTGTTATCAATTGGGTATATTGTACTTGCTAAAAACGTGCTTGTACAGTACATATATCATTATGCAACAAAAAAATCTCCAGCGCTTTCTCTCGAACCACTAGTCCCAAAAGCCCTAGGCTTACAAGCCATGTATTCAGCTTGCAGCGCAGCCAGTCCTACACTGACATTACTGTCCACCCGTGGCTCCAGGGCAGGTGCGGGATAGCGAGCCCTCAGCAGTATAAGGGTCTCGGTTTGACCTCATGTATCCATAATCCAGGTGCGGGAACCCCACCACTTGAGCTGTACCAGCAATAAAATTGCCGCAGTTATAGGAAATATCAATGGAAGTGTGAGGAACAATGTCTGTTGGTACAAAGACGTTGCTGTTGCCGCGGTTCCACACAAATGCAATAACGGTGGCATCTGCGTTAGCTATAGCTCCCGTCAGGGAGTTAGGACTAAGAATATTTGGATTTGGATCCATAGATGGATTGTTTGGGTCTGAAAACCAATGATTGAGTATTGCGTTTGCGTTGTTGGTGTCTGTGGCATCGAGCCAAATCCCACAACCGCACCAAGTATTAATACTATTCCAGCGCCTGTCGAGTTCGTGGCGCTCATCCAAGACCGGTGCGATAGATGTAACATTAAAGTCCTCTGCTTTAACCACCTGATTGCCAGCTTCGTCGAAAGACCATGTGTATATCCCGGCATCTAATCCGGGTGGGAGTGTGAACGGAGACCTGCCGATAAGGGTTCCATGTGTTCCATGTTCAATAGCGAGCGAGGCTGCGAGAGCAACAAGGCGAAGGACTAAGACGGACTTGACAAACATTTTGAGTTTTCGAGATGTGGATGTGAGAGTCTAAGAAACTGTGCGTAGTGTAATAAATCGGAGAGTGAGGATTGCAAGTGTATTATTGATGTTTTGCCTTTTGTGTGAAATAGAGAAGTGGGAAGGTTGTTGTACGGAGAGGAAATGGTAAAAAGCCAGGAGGTTTGACCTTTATATAGTAAACGACATTACTTACTGAAGAGTTATATTATTAATAGGTTATACCTATTTATAAAAACGTTTGACGTAAAACTTAACTATACTTACGAGTAAACTTGAACAGAGCTGTAATTAGGCGCCTGCGTGCGTGTAAATTTAGAGCTCTGTTGGGATGTTATGGTCATCATAATAAGCCGCTCGGGTAAGCCAGCGAATTGTTTAAATCACCATTTAATAACTAATTATTTTCTAGCAAGCTATACTTACGAGTAAACTCGAACAGAGTTGTAGGCGCTTACGTGCGTGTAAATTTAAAGCTCTGTTAGGATGTTATGGTTATAATAATAAGCCGCTCGGATAATCCAGCCAATCGTTTAAGTCGCCATTTAATAACCAATTATTTTCTAGCTAACTTATAAGAAGGATTTACTTTCAAAACATTTGATATAAAATCTGACTGTACTTACAGTGTCTAGCTAGTTTATGAGAAGTATAGCAAGCGTGACCATTATCACTTCAACGGATGTGGTAAGTTAGCGAACTTTGAATAAGTAAGGTGGGCATTGGTGGCGACCCGAGGGGTCAAGCCGGCACAAGGAGATATCTATAATTAAATATCGTAAGAGTTCTAAAGATGCACTTCCATCCTCTTTAGCTTTGTGATCTCCTACTTTAGGTCTGGGCTGTACAAGCTCCTTGGCCCTGTGCTGGCGTGCTTCGCGCTCCTGTGGAAAGTTGGGTCTATCTCAAGGGTGACAGGTGACAGGCTGATCACTAAGATGGTCAGCTGTCATAGTAGGCCGCAATGTAATATTACAACGGTCAAATATCGCAGCATATAAATCTTCTCAACGCAAGCAAAAATCTAAAGGGTGCAGAAGCCCAAAATGTTTGCAAGTTGACGTTGTAGATAGAACAGACATGTCCCCGGGAATCAGAAGCCCTCAATTCTTAGAGACCTCCGAATTATAGTCTGCACTTGCCTAGAACGACGAGACACACAAATAACAACCTGATATATCAGAAGCCGGTTAGGGCTGTTGGTCGGTAACGTCGTCAATCACCTTGCTAATAACACCAGAGAAAAGCTACAGCTCACAGTAAATGTCGTCCATAAGCAGATCACTCATCAAAGGTAATTAATTAGCTGAGAGTGATAACAGGTTTAGAGGTTTGTTAGCGGGCCTGTGGGCGAACGTAGAGATGATTAGGAATATAGAGACACTTGGTCATGTGTGACATTTCTTCAACTATATGAGGACTTTGTTGTCTAGTACTGCTGACTGTAATAATACGAAACTAAATCTGATTAATGATGTGGCCTTAACGTCACCATTAGATCGAAGACTCAAGGAACTCAAGAATAGTATTATTACACAGGAAAATACCAAGAAATACATTACGAGTATGAAAATATCAGCACATGTCTCAAAAGAGAGTTCCCCGATTACGACCACACGACCGCCTTCATCACGACTCGAGCCCTCTGCCACCACACCGGAAACTCTCTCCGAGCTCCCCAAGGCACGGCCGGGGTACAATATGATACAATACCTGTCGTACCTTTTCGGAGATACATAACCCCAATCCACAAAACCCTCAAAGGGCAAAAGAAAGAAGAGTCAACGGCTGACAAAGACGCAGGTCAATATTCAGGGGTAACTGAGACTCGCCACACCCAGCCAATTATGGTGTGGACGTCGCCGCTCTTGGAAGTGTACCGTCCTAGAGCGGCGAGTCCACACCGTCATTTTGACCGCCATCTCCCATCTC
>JPJR01001414.1:0-36985 GCA_000750675.1 Pseudogymnoascus sp. VKM F-3808 | reverse complement strand
AGGCGCTATAATTTCCAGCTACTGGTTGAGAGGTAGGCTTTGATCCGACGCCCATTCCCCTTACGATAATCCAGTGGTCTCCCTCAGTTATGTAATGGCAACCACCTTAATAACGCCAGATGTGGGTCTCGTATTGAGACGCAATGGCCATGAATTATTTGGGTGTTCTTGGTGAGTAAGAGTGAGCAAGGGTAAGGTGAGGTTTAAAAAGTAGTATAAAGGCAGACTCCCCACCAGCTTCACTTTTCGTAGTCTGCTATCTACAACATTCTCTACTCCTTATCAAGGTATTACTCTCTGCATAAATTTGCTTAAGCTAATGATTATTTGTTGTAATCCTATTCGGCACCCTCGCTAAATTGTACTTAACGATCATGACATGGAAGGGTTTAATGATCGTAATGTAGGCTCGCCCAAAGACCCCATGACAATGAACAACCGTTACTGCGACCATCTCCCTGCCTTTTCTATCATCTTCCACCTGACTTTCTGTAATACAACTATTCTCTCGTATCAGGATTGCCGTTTGAAAGTTGAGATGACTGTCATTCTCTCCCACAACGACCTCATTTTCATTTCGCGAGATAACAGGGAATACTGAAATAGTATCGATGCCTTTTTCCTCTGCTGCTGCTTGTATCTCTGTAGAGCGCTTCACGCCAAAGATCGACACAACCTGATCTCTAATCCACATTAACAGTGAAAACCAGGCAGGTGCCTCGCTAAAAAAAGCCCGGGCGAGAGCATCTGCGTTGTATTCTCCAGGCTTATGTTCCGGAAGGGACACAGCAAAAGCGTCAATGAAATAAGCTGATCTATATGACGATCTCAACTTGCTTTCGCTTGGAAAGGCAACGGCACGGACGGGTGCTAATGGCATTTTTGTTCGTTGTGCTGAGCTAGTGTGGAGAGAAAGCGAAACTGGGATATAGTAGAGAGATAAGTGAGAGCGCGGTCGGGTTTGCGCATTAGCGATGCGAAACATTGTTTGACTGGAAATCCGCAGAGAACAACACGGTAAGTTATGTTAAGGCGATTGAATGGATTGATAAGTGCAAAATAGCTACAAAAACAACCCTTTTATCGAGGTTTTGACCCTGACCTTGGTCACTAGCAATTTCCGAGAGTGCCGAATAGTGCTCTGTAGACATTTTATTAATAGGATAATGACGGAGAGGAGTCATTGTAAAGTGTACAGTTACACTTACGCTACACTCCCACTGAGCTGAAAGACTACAATATCGGGCTAACCCGGAATATGCGTAAGACGCTTATATAATACTCTACTGTTACGGCCGTACCCGTTATAATCGGGGTCGGAAGCGGTTGCGTTCGCGACCACCAAAAATTCTAGGTACCTTTACATAGTAAATTGTATATAATGTGACTTAAGGTCGTGAAAACAGAAAAATATAACAGAATTATCATCATTTAATCATATATAAACCACCCTAAATACTCTAGATACTCTATTGTTATTCTTAAGATTTAATAGATAGTATATATATATATAATACTACCTATACTAAAAGTATTTGAAGTCTAAAGGGTTACAAAGCTGTTAATTATAAGAAAGTATGCAAATAGTAGTCTCATATTATAGGTGCAGAAAATGAAAGTTGCGATTTTGCTGTGTAAAATCTCATGAACGCAACCGCTTCAGACCCCGATTAGTGAGGGCGGGAGCCTCGATCAACACAGGCCGAACCAAGAGAGGGACGCACATACTACAAATGACAAGACCCTGCGAAAGCTTTCACCTCGTGGTAGTGCTGGGCATAATGAGATCAAGGTTATCCAGTAGAAGGAATTGCCATGCCTTTGAGAAGTTCGATTGTTGTTGGTTTTGTATAAAGTTATTTGGTTCCTTTCCCAAATTTCCAAATGAAGTGAACTTCTCACAATAGAGCCACCTACCTTGATGTGGCACCTCTGGCTCTGATCTATAGCTCACAAGAGGTGGACCATAGAGCAAGGCATATGCAATAAGGTACGTAAGTTAAAACGGCTACACTCCGCTACTATTGCGAAATTGTCGCGAGACTAAACACGAAATTGACGGAAAACGTCGTGTCGCCTCACCCTGCTCACCCTCGCTTTGGCCTAGGTTGGGAGCAAGTACTTTGCTTTCTATCACCGCTAGTCGGATAGCCTCTTCACACTGGGGCGATTTTCAACCTCAGGCCTAATCTAGAGGACACAGCCAATCCTTAAGAATCGAGACCCCGTCTACACTTTGGAGTTCTTCGTATCCTAACGATATGTATAGATTTTTTGCCCCGGTAAGACCTCTTTTATCTTAGTTAAGACTCGCTACCCCTGGATAGCTCTGTTTTCTGCATCTAACACGCCCAAGCCATCATAGGATTTAGTACTACGACCACCTTCAACCATCTCCCATTCGAGATTCGTGCTCGGATATAGGAGTTGACAGTTGAGCCTCGGACTATCGAGGTCCACTTCATCTATTGGAACAGTGGACACAACTGGCGTCTAGTCTTGACAACGCCTGTGCTAGCACCACTGCAAGTCTGTCACGAACCCCGCAACATGGCGCTATACAAGCAGGCCTTCTCTGAGCTTTGTACCAAGAAGCGCTATGTCGATCTCCGGAGGTGTAACCCTGCCTTGCGCACACGCATCGTTCAACAAGATGGAGATATGTTGCAGGTAGTCACCAACGAAAATATCGCATGGCGAGAAGAGACGTCGCAGCTGCAGATCTACAAGCAAAGCGACATTGCGAAGCCTATGAAATTCGGTGGACCCCTTGCCCGTTACGCAATCATTCAGGATGGACAGGAGAGGTATCTGGTTTGGACTCTATTACACAGTATTTTCGATCGGTGGTCAAAAATCTTGATTTTTGAAGAACTTCGGAAGCTTTTCCAAGACCCCGACGTCTTAATCGACAACGTAGACCGGCCGGCTTATCGGAATTTGGTGAAGTACGTGGGAAATCGGGATAAAGCTGAGGCAACAAACTTCTGGAAGAAGTATCTCGACGGGCTCGAGCGCTTTGACCATGTCTACGAGATCAAGGAAGGCCACGAACATGTGACAAACGCTCAAATGACCAAGCTTATGGATTTCAAGAAGCCACAGAATATACATATCACCTTTTCTACCATCACTCACGTTGCTTGGGCTTTGACTCTGGGAAATCGGTCGAAATCTGACGACATCTTCTTCGTCGCTGTCCGCAGCGGTCGTCAACTGCCTCTGGCAGACGTGGACAAAATCATCGGCCCTATCATTTCATACATACCTGTTCGCATTCGCCTTGATCCAAAGCAACCTCTGCGAACACTGTTACAAGCTGTACATGAAGAAATAATATCGACAACTCTATACGAACCTTTTGGTGCTGAGTATGCGAAGCAACGTTTTGGTGGAACCGGCTACCTTCAATGTATTTTGATGCCACAGCCCGTTGAGCCAGATGTCTTTTCGAGCCCTATAAAATCTGGCGACACTGCTTTCTTCCCCTGTGAGTATCTGTACACGCAGACACGCGCCAATACTGGGCTCTTCCTTTCACTGGTGCCTAAGGACGGCAAGCTCAAATTGTGGGCTCGATATGATAACTACCTTATCTCTGAAGAAGATGTAGCTTCAATGCTGTCCGAATATATCAACAATATTCAAACCATCATTTCTGCCTTACAAGAGCCCAGTGTGGGAGACATATGGCACGGCAAATGGAGCAACCGGAGTAAATCGAAGAGCAAGGTGAAAGCGACTCCAAAAACGTCGAGGACATTGGACGGCTTGTTTGAAAATACAGTGGCGGACTCCCCCACAGTGATCATCCCTGGTAGGATACCATTGAAAATATCGTGCGGCAATTTAAAGAATCATATTCAGGCTTTCCAGAAGGATCTTGCGGATATCGGCATCACTAAAGGCTTACCCGTCTCTATCTCGTTACCAAATTCATATGAACTCGTCATTGTATTCCTTGCATCGACTTGGCAGCACGGCATAGCTGCACCTCTCAATCCTGCTTACAAGCAGGATGAGTTTGAGTTTTACATCGATGATTTGGGATCTGCTCTGGTCATCGTTCCTAAGGGAGCATTCGAAAAAGATGGACATGCTGTACGAGCGGGGAGGAAGTATAATGCAGCCATTGGTGAGGCGTACTGGTACGGACTTTTTATATAATTATCTGCGATTATTAAATCGGAACTGGAATGAACATTCGAAATCTTTGTTGATCGACTCACTGCTAACTTTATGGGCCGACAGGGACGGCAAGAAAATTGTGCTGCACATTAAAGAAAGGGAAAAACTGACAAATGAGGGAGGCAAGAAACTACTTCTTCCTTATGATTCCGACACGGCCTTAGTCTTGCATACTTCGGGCACCACTGGAAGACCCAAGGCTGTATGTACTATGTGCGTAATGCAAGAAGGATGCTAACGTCATTAGGTGCCGCTAAGCCATGAGAATTTAACGAAATCAATGAGTAATTTACCCTCTTTGTCATGTATTTCAATGTGCTAACACTATTAGGAAATATCATCAACACATATGACTTAACAAGCAATGACCGTACGCGATCACTTTCCTCATTTTGGCATTTTGAAACGTTTGGAGCTGAGAGCTTCTATGGCACCCCCCTCCTTCCTCGCTCTTTCTTTCTATAGTGGCAATATTGACACCGAGACTCTGACTTATAAGTACAATAAGTATTATGCCTTTATTCCACATCCATGGCATTATGGCTTCGTTGATGTCTTCATTGTGGTCTGGAGGGGCAGTTATCCTCCCAACGCGACTCGAACCAGGCTTTTGGAAAGACTTCGCAGAACACAAAGCGACTTGGTAAGATATCCGGCTTTCCTTTATGCTACATTGAATTCGCAAGAAATTAAGCGCCCTGTGATATTTTACACGCTTTTACGGGAGGCTTCTTTTGTCATGGTGTTATTTTATTCCTTGTGCTTAAATGCTTATAACTAAGCATCTGCTGATTGCTCGGGTTCCAACAGGTACACAGCTACTCCAATATGCACCGCCTTCTTCTGAAATTTCCGCCGCCCAGTTCCCTACCTAGGATTCGTTTCATCCGTTCTTGCTCCTCCCCACTCTCAGAACAAGCGTTTCGCCAATTAGAAGAGCGCTTCAAGGCCCCAGTTTTAGAAGCTTACGCCATGACCGAAGCAAGTCATCAGATGACGTCCAATCCGCCCCCACCCGCAGCTCGCCGAGCAGGAAGTGTGCGTATTCCTCAAGGCGTTGAAATTTGCCTTTTAGAGCATGATTGTGATACCGAAGTTTCGACAGGAAAGGAGGGCGAAATTTCAATTCGTGGCAAGAATGTTACGAAAGGATATCTCAATAACGGCGCTGAAAACAAGAAATTCCTTACCGTTGATGGCTTTTTCCGCACAGGGGACCAAGGAAAGCTCGACGAAGACGGTTATTTGACGTTGACAGGTCGTATCAAAGAGTTCATCAATAAGGGTGGGGAGAAGATCAGTCCTGTGGAATTGGATAACGTCGCCATGCAGCATCGGAGCGTGGCAGAGGCGGTCACTTTCGCAATCGATGATGAAGATTATGGACAGGAGGTCGGCATGGCAATTAAGGTGAAGGAGGGGGAAAAGTTAGATGGGCCCGCGTTGAAGAAGTTCTTAGCAGAGAAGATCACTGCGCAGAAGTTACCGAAGAAGGTAAGCCTTTGACCCTTCATTGTTGTGTAGCGCCAGGGGGATAAAAAATGGTTTGGCTAAGCAGAGTGCAGGTATGGTTCCCGGAGGTAATACCCAAGACTGCGACAGGGAAAGTCCAGAGACAGAATGTGGCAGCCGCGATGATAAGTGCCGGAAACTAACCTAGTTTTGTGTATACCATTTGTCCACGCCGTCCAAAGGACAAGACGTTCGCACACGTCGTCTTTCCACTCTAGTGTTCATGAGTCTCTATCCGTTGGCAAGCTGATTAAAGGGCAAGAATTTAAGGGAGCTCTACTTATCTCTACTACGTAATTATGGAATTCAGGTAATTCAAGTAGTAAATGGAGCACCACGGTTACCACAAACGCAAGGCCTAGTTGAGCAGGCAAATAGGGTTGTCGAGAATAAGCTACGCCCGGCGCTCACCCGAACTTGAAAATAGGGCCACACTTGATCCTGGGTTACGGCATAATTATTAAGCTCTTTTTCAGGGCCAGTGGGTAGTGGATGGCAAACAAACACACGTGCTGTGGCTACATTCTCCCAATTTATATCAAGAGCTAGAACTTTCCTGCAACGCAATTTGCCACAATCCCTTGGTCTGTCCAAGCTCCATTTGAATAAGTAGGTGTTTCGGATAGCTGGTAACTTGTGTCGAACGATCCTGCAGCCCATCCAATCCACCCTAAATACACATCGCCATTGTAACTGCATAGGACGTTAGACACTACTCACGCAGCGCCGAAGGGGGATTTTGCATGGAAGTTTTGAGCTTACTTCATCCAATCTAACTCAGCACACACGTCACTGTAACAACTGGACGTGCTTCCTCCTCCGGTTTCGGTCAGAAAACTAAATGTCATTAGCTTGGCTGATCGCTCAAGGCAAGTTGAAAGTCAGATACTTACGCCTGCCTACCATTGCTCCGAAGCCAGTTAGCAAGGTTACTCAAATTCGTAATGCCGTTACTAGTGCAAGTAGTAGAGGTCCCACTAGAGTCTGAATCAAGGTATTGATGAACATCAAAGATCAGGTTAGTATGGCTTCCATCCAAATTCACAACGGAGCTGAGAGCTGACGCAGATCCTGATGAGACGAAAGATCCAACAGCCGTATACCCAGTGCCGGGAAGCAGAATCATTTGAGATGTGGCGCCTGCCTGGCGAATCGACGTAACTGCCCACTGGACCGTGGTAGCCCATGTGTTGATATTAAGGTCGTGAGGCTGTGATGGTTGCAAATTATTAGAAACCTCTCGGTATTATTTGGTCGCTAGAACCTCTCACCTCATTCATAACCCCGAAGACAACCTTTGGCTGTGATGCATATTTTGCTGCGCTAAAAATAATTAGCCGATATATTCAAATTCAAATTGAAGTAGCGGAATTTCACTTACATCTGATACCAAACACTCGCCAAGTGGGAATTAGTGACGGCACTTCCTGATTGACCAACAATTTGGTTGTTCCAGCGAGCATAGTTGTGAATGTCAACAACACAATATGCACCTGTTGCCAAGCAACCTTGAACGAGTTGATCATACACGCCAAAATTGTTGGAATTCAAAGTGCCGCCTAGAACATTGTTCACAAGATATTGCCAGCAAACTGGGAGCCGGAATACGTTGAGACCCTTGTCATGAGCAAAATGGTTCATCTGCCCTATACCATCTGCATGTCCTTGGGAGGACAAAGGTGCGCTAACTCCGGAGCTTGAGTAATCTCCAACTGTATTCCCGCAGCCAAAATCAAACCCCGCTAATCAAAGACAGAGTCAGTTGAAAGATTCCCCGCTAGAAATTACCTATCAGGGTGATCTCCATACCAATGTTCACGCCAGCTATATCAAGATATGTTAGCGCAGCTCGGAAATCTGCGAGATTTAAATGGGTAAGCTAGATAGATCGTACCTAGCCAAACTTTTGCTGTTGCAACCTGTGCAAGGGCCGCAAAGGCAAGGCTCGTCGTGTACCACATTTCAGTAACCAGAAGTAAGAAAGTTGTTTCTTGAGAGCTGGAACTGATGGATAGATTCTATGGAGCACTGACTTGAGATCTGCCTTTCTGGTTGACCATTTGGTCCTTATATACATGGGTTCTGCCATAGGAGAAGGCCGTCGACATACGCAACTCTCAAAACCTTCAAGGTTGAGGTCCCTAGGGCCGACTTTTCCCCATCACTTGATCTAATAATCTAGTTTTAGTTTAAGTTGATAATTTTTTAGTATCTGCTAAAGGCGGGGAAAATGAGGGGAAAATGAGGGAGAGAAACTGTGCCGGGCCTGAGATCCGTAAGTGCTTCTTCAAAAACTAGCTATTATGGTTGTTCTCACAAGCAAATCGGGACCGGCCGGTAGGACGCAAGAATCATAGAGGGGCAATTATCTAAACTAGAAAATTATGGTCTTACTATTGGTCTAACAGAAAGAAAGATCTCCGCCACAGTATACGAATAAGAGTTAGCTGTAGGTCGTGGCTTACGGCGTTGTCATAGGGCCGATTGAAAGGGTTAGTTGTAGGGCCGATTGAAAATATTGAGGTTCAAAACCAGGCTAGCTATAATCGTGCTCGGGTAACTGAAACATCTGGTCTCACTAACCGACATTCCCGGCGACCCGGAAGACCCCTGTACCTCAGTAGAGCTTGGCCATGTCAATAAGAGTAGGTGCAGTACGAGAGTCTAGACCACTCAACTTCTGTAAGCACTCAAGGGATCTTGCAAACTTTTAGTCTGGGGCCGATGTGCCGACTCCAGACTCATCTGTAGCTGAATAAATCGAGATTCGCTCAGATTGATTTCTGAGGTTAGAGGTTGTCTCGCTCGAACTCCTGCTTGGGAATAGGGTAGATTGCTTCCAACGCCCTTCGGCCTCGGTGTTGCTTTTGCTTCTGCATTGTCGCATCGTAGGTCCGTCTTACCGTCGGTCCCCATGTTCCCGCATTTCGTAAAAGCTAGGGTTGATGCAACTGCCAGTCATCGACTTCACTCAAGTATTTGCTAACTTTAGTACGGTGCAATCCCCCCGAAAATGCAGATACAGATTGGTTAGGGACTCAGAAACGCGCGCAATGTACATGCATGTGTGATTCCAGGTTACGGGGAAAACCTTATATAAACTTTTCTTCCCTGGGTAGTGGTTTGTCTTGTCATCGCTCTCAGTTGTCAACTTGGTCGAAAAAGGCTGAGCAGATATGCGTCGTTCTCTACCCTTTGCTGTTTATCTCCTTCTAGGACTTGCTGCTGCTCAGACTCCTGGCAAGTCTCGGGAGATTCATCCGCGGCTTCAGACATGGAAATGCACCAAGAGAGGCGGTTGTGTGCCGCAAAATAGCGCCGTTGTTCTGGACGATTTGGCCCACCCCGTCCATCAATTGGTTGACACCAGTCTTAGTTGCGGAGACTCGGGGAATGCACCCAACGTGACAGTCTGTCCTGATGAGGCGACTTGTGCTAAGAACTGCATCGTGGAAGGCATCAGCAACTACGCAGCTTATGGTATTACTACTTCAGGTGATAACCTGAACCTCCATCAGTTGGTGAATGGCAAGGACGTTTCTCCAAGGTGCTATCTTCTCCAAGAAAATGGAGCAGAGTATGAAATGCTCAAGTTGACCGGCAATGAGCTCTCCTTTGATGTCGATTCTTCGAAGCTGCCATGCGGCATGAATGGAGCCTTATACCTATCGGAAATGAGTGAGACTGGTGGGAGGAGTAAGCTTAATCCGGGTGGAGCTACGTATGGAACAGGCTACTGTGACAGCCAATGTTTCATTGCCCCGTTCATAAATGGCGTCGTAAGTTAACGAAATTTGCTGCGAAAACGCATAGGAGCTTGCTAACAGGAGAGTAGGGTAACATTGAGGGGAAGGGTTCATGCTGTAATGAGATGGACATCTGGGAAGCCAACGAGTACGCAACAGCATTGACTCCACACCCGTGCAACCAAACTGGCTTGTACGAATGCAGCGGCGAAGAGTGTAGTTGGAGTGGTGTCTGCGATCAATGGGGTTGTAGTTACAACCCTTATGCACTTGGCAATGAGCACTTTTATGGACCGAATCAGAAGGTCCAATCGAACCGCAAGGTTACAGTCGTGACTCAATTCCCCACATTCCCTAACGGAACCTTGAAGGAGATTCGCCGACTTTATGTTCAAGATGGGAAGGTAATCCAGAACGCCGTCATTAATGCGACGGGACTGCCCCAGGTCAACTCTATCAATGCCGAGTACTGCGCTACTTCAGCTTCGCGATTTGTGCCACTTGGAGGCATTGCAGGCATGGGTGATGCTCTAGCAAGAGGTATGGTGCTTGTCTTTAGCATCTGGTGGGACGCTGGTGGATATATGACCTGGTTGGATAGTGGTAGCGCTGGGCCTTGCAACGCTACAGAGGGGAATCCGACGGTCATTGGAGTGGTTCAACCCAACCTTGCCGTGACATTCAGCAATATTAAATGGGGAGATATAGATTCTACTTATGATAATAGGTGGCATAACAGTCATCATGGCATGATCTAGTTGGGGAGGATGTAGATCTTATATTACTTTCAATAGCACTTCTCTTACCCTCCCTCCTTTTAAGGAGGCGGTGTATTCCATTTGCTCTACTACAAGTTGTAGGTTCGGAAACACGCTTTAACCACTTAGCTCGTTGAAGCTTACTTGTCCAGCCTTTTGTATTCGCAGAGGAATACCACTCGCTAGTAAGTTTTAGTGGTATCCAACTTGTTAGAACATTTATCCCTTAAATATAACAAGTGGCGGTAAAATAGCTCCATTAGTTGGCATCAACCAAGTCTGAAAGTTTGTAGCTGTTGTGCGTCTTAATGCGTGCTTATGAATTGCAGTTTGTAGTTCTCATCGTAACTATATCCCGAAAATGAAAGAGCTAAGTTATATACTATAAGAAACATATACACATGAACTTGTCACATCACTCTACTCCACCATCGCCCGTCCAGCCCCATACTCCAAGGAGTCTCTCCTCTTATCTGGCGAAGCACTGCATGAGCGCCTTGTCGGTCCAGGAATCACCGTTCTGGGTCGGCACGAGGGACAGCTCGTAGCCGTCCCAGAAGGCACCAGCGGCCCATCCAACATATCCCAGATAGACGTCGGAGTTATCGTTGAGGTAGCCGTTCTGCGCACACACGTCTTGGAGGCAGCTGTCCACGTTTCCGCCGCCGGTCTCGGAGAGGAGGGCCTGGCGGGAGATAGAGCGCAGGGCGTCAGCGAGGGGCGCGTAGGCATCGTCAATGCCGTTGGACACACACTCAACGTGCGTGCCGGAGTTATCCGAGTCGAGGTACTTGTGGACGTCGAATATGAGGCCAGTGGTCGTGCCGTCTGGGTTCTTGACGCCCACGAGGGCGTCGAGCGATCCGTTATTAACGAAGCCCTCGGCAGAGGTGAAGTTGTCACCGGGGAGGAGGATCAACTGGCTGGTAGCGCCAGCGTTACGGATGGCAGTCACGACGGCCTGGACGGTTGCGGCCCACGTGGTGATGCTCGGTACTAGCAGGGTTAGCAAAGCGGAATTAATCAGGTCACCCAATTACTAGTGATTAATGGACGAAGCACTTGGTGAAATGGTAGAAAAAGCTTACTATCGTGGGGCTCGTTCATGATGCCAAATATAATGTTATCTTCTTTCGCATACTTAGCTGCAAGTGCAGTCCAGAAACTAACAAGGTCGTCATCGGCTGGCCCGCCCTGGCCAATGATTTGGCCATTCCAGCGGGCGTCTTGGAGAGGGTCAGTATCTAGCACAGCCAGAAGGCTTAGAACCTGCAATAGGAGAACATACAGTTGTGAAGCTTCATTACGTTAGCATGTGCAAATCATCTAGTGTTGGACATAACTTACATCAAGAATGCAGTGAGCTCCAGTGGCTAGACAAGCCTGGACAAGGGCATCATACTGGCCAAAGTTATTATCATCAAGGTTATCGCCCCCCTTGTTGTTAGTCAGAAACTGCCATCCCGCAGGGAGACGGAAGATGTTCGAGTTGTTATCCGTGGCGAAATGTGCCATTTGGTCGCTACGGGCTCGTTAGAAGGGAGACAAGGAGAGGTTATATTTAGGACTCACCCGTTAGGGACTTGAACCTGGGACAGGTCCTGGGACCCGTCAATCAACATACCAAAGTCAAACCCAGCGATGTTCACACCCGCTAGTGATGAGTATCAGCGTCAGTACTGAAAAAAGGTGAGGGGCTCGTTTAATCGCACCGAACTGAGTCCCCGTGGCTCTGGTAGTGGGCATGGCGAAGGCTGTCCTGGCGACGGCGGCGACGAGGAAAGAAGAGGTCTTCATGGTATTTGAATGTGAATGAATGCTGAGATATAACGGTGATATTTAGGCGATGCGGATGCTCAAGAAAACATGGAGAGCAGAAGAGCAGCGCTTTATATAAGAAATTGGCTTGGAAATGGATCCCTGGAATAGCTCGTCTACCCACTCCCCGGACTTAACAAACTCTCCGGCTGCCCCTTCGATGACATAGCAGCGGCAGTGGCATCAATAAAGAGGTGAATATGATGACAATCGCAGCAACACCGCCGTTTCGTTTAGAGCGGCGGGGCTCGCCAAGGCAGCGGCGTCAAGGATCCACTTCCAAATCGCCCCAAACCTCCAAACCTCCAAACCCAAACACACTCGACCCCCACAACCACTCAGATACCCCTCATTTTTAATTTCGACGCTGAACACTACCTGATTTGCGTGACGCATGAAAAGTGAAGGGTGCTAAGACGGTCCTAGAACAATTAACTGCGCTTTTACAGTGTCAACTTTAGCAGGGTCGAATAACCGTCCTAGAACGTTGGTCAAGATGGGACAGCTTAGCCGTATTCCAGTTCCAACAGTTGTAACGGGGTTTAGATGTGACGGACATGTATGTGTAAATAGCGAAGCTATATATGTAATGAATAATAGACAGTAATACTACATTACGCCACGCCTACACGTAATACAGGGGATAATAGAACTACTGATCGTGGGATGACTACCCAATTTTGATGACCATCCTACGATCGTCTTGGGACCCCAGAAGCACGACCGACCATCCGCTGGAGCATGTCTTCTTGTAGCTACAGAAATAATTGCGAGATCAAGTCTTGCCCTATCGGAAACGCGGTTCGTACGGATCTGTAACGCTGGATTCTATAACTTAGAATCCACAGAGGTTCTTGCGTAAAAGGTTAACTGAGTAAAGCAGGAGTTTATACCCAATGCTTTCAAGTAACACGTTATAGTATATAACAAATACTACTGAGTACAGAGCTCCTATCTATGAAAAGACTGTATACTTATATAGTGGCGTTGTGCTGATGGTGTCTGAGGCTCACACAGAACACATCATGTCATGCTTCAGAAACTACTACTCGCCGCTGCACCTCTAGATACTTGGGTCGGTATCACGCAACCTCAACCTTCCCTCAACCTTCCCCTCCTGTAATTGGCTAGCTTTCACGTCCCTCTGCAACAAGCAAGTGCTCGATTGTACAGATGTTGACAGAAATGGAAGCGTTGGTAACTGAAAGAGAAAAATGCTGGTAGGGAGAAAGAGTGTAAAGAGGGCTTGAAGGCTGTCATGATTATGAATTAGTTATTAACAACCCAAAATCTAATCTAACGAATGTCCACTTCAGTAGTCGTTGTGGTGTTGTGATGTTGTGATGTTGTAAAACAAAGAGTTTGGCTTTCGAAACTAAAACGAGTTGTTCTGGCCGGCGTCACCCCAGACTGCGGGGGCCGATAACAACCGACAGGGCGGTCCAACCATTTGACACGAGCGCACGTGCCTAGTCACGTGGGCTAAACCTGGGTCTTCAGAAGTGCTGCAAGAGCTGCAAGAATTGCATTGTCGAGCAAGGTTGCAAGATCCCCCCTGAGAAATTCAAGGCATCGGATGGACGGGCTGGGGTAAGTCTAGTTTACCTTTATCTCTGCTGCAAACACTGTATAACTTGCCAAGCCCAATGCTGCGTGATGACCAAAGAGGGCCAGTTCGTGGACACGCACGTTAGTAGTGTCATCACAGACGCCGAAGCACCGCCGCGAGGCAATCAACATTGCGCAGCGCAAGGGGTGTCTACCTTTTGACGCTCGACCAATTCTCGGATACAGAGTCGATCGGCGAGCGGCTAACGGCTGACTAGACCGTGTCCCGAGGTCAACGGTGAAATGCCCGGGCCGACTCGTTTGATCAACACCAACCACTCATGGGACCTAAATTTGCGCATCTTCGCGCGCGTCGGCAACAGGCGGGCAAACAGGTGCACAGTTCTGGCCTTTTTGCGAATTGATATGTAAGCTAGAGAGGGATTTCGCACAGGACGAGCAAAGCAAGTCAAACAAGAGAGATAAGACGGAGTGTCTGTGTGGGGCTGCGGACTGCAGGAGTTCTTAGTTAAAGATTGCTGTTGGGAGAGGTTGTCTGCCATTTTTGCGTCAGCGTTGTATACCCCCTATTTCTTGGAATGGAGTACAAATGTATAGAATAAATGCATAGAGAGGCTTTTTCCCTGTAACTATTGTACTGAATGCCCAGATTCTTCATCCCCGCACTCTAAATTCAAGCTTTCGCAGGCGCCAAGCGCCAAGCGCCCATCGACCGCAAAGCGGCAATGAGATCTGTAGCAGTTTCAGATTCAGTAATACACTCTCTCCACACTATATCGACGACGCGGCCCGAATTATATATTATTTCATTATTTATCAGCTATGGGGTGAGGATCATCGCGCGCCACATATGACAAAAAGGATGGGCTGGTTCCCCGCTGATGAGCGCGACTCGCGTATTTAAAATTACTGGCTTCGACACCTCGCCCCGTCTTCCCTTCATGAACTGACCTATATTATTCCCATCTTACATCCGGCGTCGTCTTACTATGGCTAAGTCGGACTTTGGTAACCCCACCGTCTACCCCTGACTCCACCTTCCCCCTCCGATCCCCGCACCCCACACCTCTCCCGCAGCCACAAATGCGCCACTTTTATCGGGGAGTGCGGTCCGGACAGGCAGCCAACAGAGAAAGGATGAAAAGGAATCATCATGCTTTGCACCCTTGCCTTCTTATAGCTGCGGAGAGAGATGGATACATAAGCTCTATTTCTATCAGGAACATGGCCCGTACTGGTCTTCCCACAAAATAATTATGGAAGCACTGAAGTCTTGCTCTTTTTACCTTATGCTGTCTCGCCTCTACGCACCAAAAGTAGTCATGTGATAATTTGAGGCCGAGGTATGTCACTGCCTTTACAAGTGTCCAAGTGCCGGCTCGCTTCCTTCACGTAGCTTGGGACTGTCTTGGCTGGGAGAAGATGGAGGGTTGCAGCCGCCGTCCACCTGAGGCTCCGGCGATGGGTGTGTATGACCAGAGCCTATCACAACCATGTGGCGCTCAGGCTAGAAGAATCGAAGGGGATTCGATGGGTGAGGCACCTTCTTAAGCCACATGTAGGGGTTGTAATATGGATTAGCTGCATCTGATATTGTATCTCGCCTCATATGCTACTTATATGTGACTGCCAGTCTCAAGTAGGCCTTTTGCAAATATGTTGACGTCGCATTTCGAGCTCCGCCTGCAAATCTCATGGACGATATGTTTTTCATGTCCTACACATATGTATATGCCCCGCCCTACAACTCCGGGGTCCCACAACTCCATCGTACAGTTGGTGGCGTGAATCCGGGGCGTACGTACGTGTCAACTGGATCCATTATTCGGGTTGCCTTCTAGGTCCGAAAATTTCTACAGGATAGACAGGATGGGTGTGGATTGGAGTAAACTGGACTCGAGTTCGAGCACACACACTCAGAGTCTTGGCCAACCAGAAAGCGCCACCGAGTCATAGTTTACTTTGTTCGGAGCATTGGACGGACCCATGCAGCCAATCTATCTATATCTTTCTATGTATTAGTCTATGGAACATCTGAAAATATATCAATCCATAGGGGGCACAACAATATGAAGATCTGGTGGCACACTCTACGAAAGGACGAAGAGAGCTGCAAATCGAATAAACAGACTACGTACCTTGTTGTACTTTCTGCGCCTATTGCGTGGGTCCAATTGGGCAGTGCCTCGCGTTGATACTGTATGCGAGCCTTCACAAAACATCCGGAATTTACGTCTGTGTTCCGCCAATTGTCCATATCTGCCTCCCATACAACGGAAACTTGGGCTCCTAAATTAACCCCTTGTTTTTTCTAGTCCCCCGTTGTGTAGCCTTGTTAGGAGCCAATCCCAATAGCAATATCTTCGATGGATAAGTATAGACTGGTCCCTCAAGTCTTCTTGCAATCCTTCCTAAGTACACCCAACTATCCCCTCAAGTAGCAGTAGTTTTGACTTGCTGCCATGTTAGACTTAAAGCAAGAGCACATAGTTAACCACCATGAGAGAATTAGAGACAATGGGGTATGCTCTATCTCATCTAGGCCTAGGATTATAGATTAGAAAACTAACAGCCTATAATAGTTTGACAAGGAGCAGAAGGTTGTTATAGTAAAGGTTATTACTAGCAATGAAGCTTTTTAGCAGGCTATAATCAAGGAGCCACTATGGCTATAAAGTAGTCCCTTAATAAAGCTCTATCTAGTTGTTATTGTTAGCTTCTATTATTCTATAGCTAATAGTTATAATAGTTCCCTTTTTAGTACTCTTTTATTAAATGATGCCTTTAATAACTTCTTCTATATAGACAATACTAGTTCATGGACTAGTAAGGGCCTATTATCTTTCATGCTATGTTAACTATAAGCTAATTAAATCACAAGGTATTGTTACTATATACTAAATTAGCAGTGTTATTATTATTCCTTTAGTTAGCCCCTTTTGTTACGACTGAAACCTGCAGCCCATATGCCGCAAGACACGGTAATATAGTTAAGTAACATGTGGCTAATTGACAGCAGAATACGGGGGGTTAGAATTATAGGTAGCTTAGTTTATGGGGGCACCTTTGGGAAAAGGTACCTTTCCTGAAAGGCACCCTGTTGGACAGAGGTGCCTGCTAGGAGAGGCACCCCTGCGTAAGGGGGTACCTCTGGTAGAAGGCACCATTGGACAATGGCACCTGTAATAAGTATGGCACCTCTTATAGGACATACACGTGATTGGAATAGCAGGAATAGTGAGAATAGCAAGGGAGTTTGCTATTCCAACTATTCCCTTTAGCACGACGCCACTATATAAGTAGATAGTTATTCTTTAGATAGGAGCTTCGTGCTCAACTCAATATAGTATTTTGTTATATACTGTAACATGTTACTTGAAGCCTTTGTGTCTGATCCCCTGCCTCCTCTGATAAGTTAACCTTACACAAGAAACCTCTGTGTCTACTATTGTTTAGTAGTCAGCGTTACACTACAGCGGTAGAAAGCTAAGCTTACAGGGCTTTTAAGTAGCCCCTCTCAAAAGAGCTATGAGAACTAGTATACTGGCACTGAAGAGGTGTTGGCCTCAGGCCAGCTCCAACAGCTAGATCTACAGGTTCTACAACAGTAGGTAGAAGAGCAGAAAAGGGGCAAGAGTAGGAGCCGGGCCCGGCTCCAGGTTGGAGGTAAGCTGTGTGCTACCCGGGCTCTTGAGCTTCGGGCTGCCAAAGCCGAGCTTCTAGCCCGGAAGGCCCAGGCTAAAGAAGCCCGAGTAGCCCAGCAAGCTGCCAACCAGGTCCGTAGGCAGCTTCGTGGGTTGGGTATTGAGGCCCGGAAACAGGAACGCCTCCGGAGGAAGAGGGTGAGAGCTCTTACCCGAGCTGGCAACCCAATTCCTCCGGAGGATCAGGACCCAATTCCTGACCCAGAAGCTGGTTCCGAAGCCAGCTCCGAAGCGGGTTCCGAAGTGGGCTCAGAACCTGGCTCCGAAGCTGGCTCTGAGCGTGGTGGCTTCGAGCGTGGTGGCTCGGAGCCCGAGCCAGAACCTGGTTTTGAGCCCAGGTTTGAGCTCGAGGTTGAGCCCGAAAGTGGGCTTGCCTCTGAGCTACAGCGTAGGCTCAAGGAAGGGGTGGATTGGGAGGCCGAATGGGAGGGCGAACGGGAGTCAATGTGATAATTTTTGGGTTTAATTTCTCTATGTAGCTTTACATACAATTTACTATGTAAAGGTACTTACACTTTTTGCTGGTCACGAACGCACTTTGCTTCCGACCACGATTATCTATTACGAGGTAACTTGCACGCATGCAGCCTATTGCGAATTTGCGTGAAAGGTTGTATAAATGCAGACCTATATTGCAAAACTTGGTCGAAAGCAAATTTTTGGCAGATTAATTGCTCGAAAAGAATAAACTTAACGAGAGGCGTTGCCAACTCCGTCAGTTAGAATGACGGAGGGCGGGCTGAGGTTAGAGTGTTTGGGTTTATTTACTTCATATAATATATCTGTACTAATCATGCAAAGACTCATTTTCTTGCGCCATGCGTGCCTTGAGCGCATTCCATTGCCTCGCACTCAATTTCATGTCTATCCGCCAATCATCGGAAGTATCAATGATAGTCGCCACTCGCCTTTGTGCATTATAAGTTAGACATGAAATAGGCTTCACCCCTCTGACAGTGAAGTTTCCTAAGTCTTGTCTAGCCCAAGACGTTATCCCAAAGACTCTTGAGCCCCAGCACCCTTCTGGCAAAGCTGAAATAAAACCATTGTGTTGCTTGTTCCTCCGATACTCCTGTGTAACAAACTTTGCGACATACAGCTCGTCTGTAAACGGCTCTAAACTCTTGCGTAGACGCAACGCAATTTTCGCCAACGATTGTTCTCTGAGATCGATGGTGCGTATAGGAGGGGCTACACAGGATTTTGCAAGATTGGTAATTAACGAAAGAGGCAGTGCAAAATGCCGCCCGCGAGCACAAACAGCTGTAAAGATCGTATTCCAGTCGAGATCACCATGGTAATTTTGACCCCAAGCATGCTTGAATACCCATGCCGACACGAGATCATTACTGGAAACAAATTCCCCGTGTTCCATTTCGGTAGCTGCAAGCTTTCTCCAGCGCCTTATCATGACTGACGGAATGTAGATGGAGCCGTCTAGCAGTGGATGGCGGTAGCGTTCGATAAGAGTCCAAGTGAAACCCCGCAGAGCTGGCCAGAAAGACCATATAGATAAAGGAAGCCACCCTGGAGGATGCCATCCAGGTGGAACTTCAACGTCCTGTGTGAAGTCAAAAATCCTAGTGGGATCTGTATCTGAGCACAACTCACTGCTATCAGGGTGCAGGACCTCTTGTTCCCAAGCTGCGACAAGTTGTGCGCAAGCAACAGCATCCATGACTGCATGAGACCAGCTGAGGCTCACAAGAGCCATGTCGCTAGCAAAAACAAAATGTAAATGTAGCAGTGGCAATTGCTTCTGGACATACTCCTGGATATTGTTGGTGGCAGTTCGTGGATTCAGTGGCATGGACTCATAAATATCGTGAGCCTGAATCAAACCATGCTCGCTATGATTTGGAGTCCATGCAATAATTGAATCAAGCTTCTTAGTTATGGTCGTTGAGCTTGTCGAGAACGCATCGAAATCACATGTTGGCGAAGGAACATGGAGCTCGTAGGGAGGCTGTGGCTTCAGTTGGGTTTTGATACTACAGTACGGGTTTGGCTCAGAGTCCTTGTACTTACTGAGCCGGTTTGTGTACGGGCAACACGAGCATTGAGCCAGGGGATGCGCCGTTTGATAGCTCTCTTCAGTGCGCCAGACACGACGTTTTGATCGATTGACCCGGCAGGAAATGCCCAAGCAATGGTTGGACTGTCGTTGACGGCGAACTTTGAACGAATCAGTATTGATCGGAGTATGCTGCCAAAACATCTACCAAATTATTGTCCCAGAAAGTCAGGTGTCTCCGAGACCATCCTTGGGGCAGGTTATCTTGCTGCTTCTGGAAGAACATGACATAATATAATAAGTTAACAATGCTCCTCTCTTGATTTCCTTGGAGAAAGAGTACTCGACTTTAAGATACACGGGATGTGTGTGAATCCTACGTCCTATCTTCTCATGTAAGATCGGGAAGCCGGGATACTGTCCGTTTATCCTCCATTAGCCGCTTCCTCTGTGACAACTGCTATAGGGAAATTACGAAGATTTTACGAAGTAGAGCTCGACACGCATCCTACGAAGGATGCGAATCCCTGGATCGATCCGGCTAAAGTTACTTTACTGTACCTGAGTACAGTACTGTACAGTATCGGGGATTTGGCCGTGGGGGAAACGTGGAATAAAAGTATTGATTAAAAACGGCACGCCACGACCGTTTTCTGTCGGCACATTGCGCACGATTTCTTTCTTTTGAGAACGGGGTGTGTCGGTCTGCAAGTGTCGGGAAGATCGCGTCAAGTGTTGAGCTTGAGCACGAGCGGCCATCCGTATGCAGTACGCGTAAAGAATTTGAGCGGCGTAGAGAGCCGACAGTACGAACTACTGTAATAGCTTTGTGACCGTTCTTCTGAATCATTAGGATTTGCTGTTTAACCAGGCTCTTCATTCTATAGACATGGGAACATAAGTCTATCTGGCCAAAGATACATGTTCTGCACTCCTCGTCCTTTTCGGTCAAACACATACCCGTATTGTGTGCTTCGGCGAGAGCTTTTCAGATGGTCGTCGTCGAACTGAGAGAAAGCGCAGGGGGGGCTGGGACCGTCGCCAACTCTCGTGATGATGCTCATGGCTTGATCGTTGACTCAGGCTCTAGGGGACTTCACCCTGAGGGGATAGAGATAGCCAACCGCAGTAATCCTGTTACAACGTGTGAGCCAGGCCAAATGTCAGAGGTGATCTCTGGTGGAGAGACAAGCTCACAGGATGTTCAGAAAGAAGCAGGTATTTTCCGCGAGAGCAGTACAGATGCACCACTACAAGAGTCCGAAAAAGTGTATCCTTCTGGGGGATCTTTCATCGTTCTTACCGTTGTGTTGATGGCGACTATGTTAATGACGGCGTTGGACCAGAATATCCTTTGTATGGCTTCGCATCATACTGATATTCCTGAACCTGCCAGCTAACAGACCATCAGCCACTGCAACACCCAAGATTGCCACAGAATTCAAAATTCTTGACGATATTGCCTGGTATCATGCCGCGTACGGTATCGGGCAAATGGTTGCTCAACCTACTCTGGGCAAGATCTATACATATTACAACACGAAATATCTATTCCTGCTCTCTTTTCTGGTGTTTGAGGTCGGGTCAACGGTTTGTGCCGCTGCACCAAACTCCGTCGCCCTGATCGTCGGACGAGCGATAGCTGGTGCAGGTTATGGTGGTTTGTATACTGGGGTCTTGCTCATCATTGTTGATACTGTACCATTGCAAAAGAGACCACTATATATGAGCATTGTGGGGTCGATGTCTGCTGGTATGGTCGTCGTCCCATCCTCGCACTTCAAAGTTAATTTTCGTCATAGTCGCAGCAGTTGCGGGACCACTTCTAGGTGGTGTGTTTACCGACTCCGCGAAGCTCCAATGGAGGTTTGCATTCTGGATCAACTTGCGTAGGTCCATTCAGTCAAGAGAGTCTCAAGTTTAGCAACTGACCAAACAGCAATTGGATTTCTAGTCACAATCGCAATTTGGTTTGTGTTTAACCCTACGACCCCGGAACATGCCAATCTGCCTTTCAGGGAGAAGCTGCACAGACTTGATCTTGTCGGTGGTGGTTTATTGGTTCCCGGTATCGCCTTGTTTCAGGTGGCTATTCAACGAGGAGGAGCGCTGTATCCGTGGACAAGCCCAAATGTGTGGGCGCTGTTGGTTGTTGGAGGGCTTCTGGTGGTTGCATTCACTTGGGTACAGATTCGAAAAGGCGATCGGTAAGTTGGCACAGGTGCAATGATAGATAGACTATGGACTAACAACTTTAGGGCAACAATTCCGCCTCGAATCCTAAGAAATCGCAATATTTACAGCATCTATCTCTTCGGTTGCTCCTGGGCGATTGTTGTTCCCGTCCAGCTCCTCTACCTACCATTCTACTTTCAAACAATTAAAAACACCTCCGCCATGCAATCAGGCATTCGAATCCTACCCTACACTATATCAACGACGTTGGGCGGAGCTTTTGCTGGTGTCATCATTACTCTTTTCGGCCAATATGTGCCCTTCCTATTCCTTGGATCTTCCCTTGCTGCTGTGGGTTCAGGCCTGATCTACACACTCAATGAAGAGAGCCCTCTCAGCAAGTGGTTCGGCTATCAGGTTATAACTGCTCTCGGCTATGGGATGAGTGTACAACTGCCGTTGATTGTGATCCAAAACGTGCTCGATGTGGAAGATATTGCTAGTGCCACGGCCGTGTTCATCTTCTTCCAGAATTTCGTTGGTGCGATCACACTGACTGTTGCTCAGAACATTTTTCAGCAAGAGCTAAAACGACGAGTCGGGGCTATTGCTGGAGTAGATCTCAAGTCAGTCATAGAAGCTAATCCGTCGGAGATCCGGCAACATGTGCCAGTGGAGTTACTGGCGAGAGTGCTGGAGGCCTTTAATATGTCACTATCTCAAGCCTTTATTATGTCGATTGCTGGTGGCTGTCTAGGATTTTTTGTTAGCTTCGGTGTTGAACGGCGAAAGCTGCGAGATGATTCCAAAAAAAGAGCAGTTGAGATGAGACAAGCTAGTTCCTAGCATTATGATATCAGAGTATAGACTAAGAAATGGATGCATTCAGTGAATCTTCTAACTTTGCTAGAACATCTCGTCTTTCTGTCGAAAAAGCGCAGGGTGCATGCAGTGTGTGAAGTAGCAGTTTTTGTCCTCGAGGACCACTGAATGGATTATTTTAGAACACCTAGTGCAACTTAAGTGACTAGGAATATTATATCTGGTACATATGTACTGCATATGCTAGAAATTATTCTCTACAATGGCCGAGCCAGGACCCACCTTTTGTTGGGAGAAGAAAGCTCAGATAGATCTAGGAAGAGGCAGATGAGTAGATCAAGTTGGACAAGAGCAAAAAGAGAGCTAGAACGAGCGAAATCACTAGAGGCAACAGCAAGGTTGGTTTCAGTGATGTGTATTCGTCAAAGAACTAAGAGAGAGAGCGGGATCCTGTATACCACGTACTGGTATGACGCCTAACTAATCAGGTGTCTACCCCTCGTCCGTACTAGTGCGTCCCCCAACACCTTTCTTCTCGGAGGCGAATGTGTCTTTAATTTGATGTCTGTTTACTTTGCTTGACTTGTTCCATTAAACCATCAGATCTAATGCTCCAACAATTTCTTCTTTGTGTGGATTCGTCCTCTATCTCGATCATTGCGGAAGTTCGTGCCCTATTCTGATTGTCCACCTGCTTTTGCTATGGACATCTAATTCCAGGCCCCATGCGGTCAACGACCGTTCCACATACCGTTGCTGGCCTATTTGGAGACAACATAGAAGCCCTTTGGTGGTCGTAAAATTGTATACAAGATTACCAAACCTTCAATCCATTTACAAATCAAAGCAAATGGCGCATAGAAGATGGCGTGAAACAAAATTGTCGGCAACCCGAGCTGCGAGTCAACATCTTGAACCAAGCATGCATAGATCATACTCCAGAAGTCTGTCACATTCGTTACGATGAGGAAATAGTACATCCAAAAGGGGAGTGTGAGATGGCGCCATGATACGATGCTGTATATCCATGTTAGCTAGGCCTTGTTAACAACCTCAGCGGATTTACAGTTTGGGATATGAAAGGAGTTGGATGAAAATCGATTGACGACTTCCGAAATCGTCTTCTCGGAGATACATACAGTATTGGGCCTCCACAAGTCTCCAAGATCCAAAGCGTCATATTCAACCTCGCCTGCAGTCCTTTCGCTTTGGGCATGCCACCAAACCAGCGACTTCTCTGTCTCCACGACTCTACGATGCTGTTTGGTGATTGTTCACGCACAATACTTGGTATCCAGCCAATCTTGTAGTTCTTCTTCCATGCCTATGTTAGTCCATATTAGCGTCATACTCTTTTGCCAAGTCAATGACTTCTTTTTATGAGAAACATAACAAGACATACCTCAATCCCTAACCACATGTCCTCAGCTTCACTCCTCGTATCCCAGCCTATCGCATTCTGCACTTCTCCAGATATCAATAGGAAGCTGCCATGCAGGCCCAAGAAAGGGCTGTGCACCCATCTCGGCCCAATGAAGAACTTCCCGTAATCGTCCCTCGCCCTCGGTATATCCGCAATTGTTGGCAATCGTGCCTCCCAAAAACGATGTGCATTGTACAGGATAATTCCTTGTCCAAGATGATACTGCTTCTCTTCCTGTATGAATTGTATGCAGGCTCTGACAGTGTGTGCATCGATCACTGTTTCTTCATCCAGATGCAAAACCCAATCAGATGATGCCAACTTGGATGATGTGCGGAAATATTCGAGGGCACGAGCTTTGTACTTCGCATGCGCTGGTGTGTAAGATATTGGTGTTGTGACCAGTGTGATGGAGGAGGAAAGATTGGCAAACAGTTTGTCTTTTGGTTCGTCTGTGATCAGCACTATTTTCACGCGAGGATCAACTGTCAAGAGAGGGAGCATTTTTGTTATGCCCCTCTTCACTGCCTGTTTGAGGTGTCATTCTTAAGTCCTACACCACAAGAAAGGACAAGCAAATGCGTTTGGGAGCGGAGGATAAATATACGAAGCATACCTCGGGGTTAGAACCTGCAGTAACTAAGCTTAAATATAATGTCCGAAAGTGGCGAAGATCGGACTTCGGAAGATTCTTGGAGCCCGCCGAGGGCATGGGAAGTAAGAAAGCAAATAGGACAATGTAGGTGGGCGTATTGACTGCGCAAGACGTGCATCAATTAGCTTTTGGACATTGCATAAGCAAATCGAAGTCACCTACGAAGGAAAAGCCAGCATGATGTCGTCCACCACTTTTCATGTGTCATGATTTGATCTGTTCCATATTTGTGTAATACTGCGCATAGTACTGTTCGAACATGAGCATTTTCTCCAAAACAGTGAATATTGAGGATAAGTACTGTAAGCCAACGACAATATGCTCAAAAAAGACAAAGGTCGCCTCCAAGCTAGAAATCTGAAGGTATGTTCTGTGCGGCTTCTTGCCTGCACCTCCATATTGCACGTGAGTATTTCGTAATTAAAACTTATCAACGTTGCAGCAATGGTGTAGCGCCATACAGTATTGAATACTATCGCTAGATTCTCAGCCTGTATATAAGAATAAAAACAACGACTACTGTGATTGTGTAGTCTTTGATACAGGAGGGTGCTCCTCCGTGACAATTCATGGCCAAATCAAGAAAACCTGTCCACTCTGTCAGCGTGGAGATTCAGGCTGAAGGGCAGGAAGCTGGGGTCCGAAAAAAAAAACGTATTTTGGCAGCTGAGTACGTTATTTCGTAAAGTGACGACGAAAAGTTGATTATACAGCATTATACTATGCACCCTCACATAAAATCTTATGCAAAAACATGGGAAACATCCATATTTTGAAGACAATATTGCACAAGCCTTGGTTATCTATAACATCGTAGAGTTGAATATTATGTATTTGGGCCGGTGTTGATAACATTACTCGTTATATCATTACATATATCGGTTCTCTCCGGCGGCAGGAACCCTTCGAGCGGGAAAGTGGAGCCCAGTAGCGTGCATAAGGCAGCTGTATAAGAGAGGCATATCACAGGTGGAACTTGACCTCCGATTCCCCCCGTTGCCGCAAATGAAGTAGCCTCAGCTTCCAGTGAGAGCTTTGAAACAGGGGTCTCAGCTATTCGGTAGGCGGGCCTGCGTTTGTTGCCCAGGGCTCTTGTACTACTACTTCGATAGGAAGATGAGACGATAAGACTAGCTTTGGAACAGGGATCTTGGCTATTCGGTAGGCGGGCCGCGTTTGTTGCTGTTGGATAAATAAATGGTTATACGCGCACACGGGTTCCTTTCTGTGTTGGGGGCGGTTCGGGCGTAAGTGTTGGATAAATAAATAGTTATACGCGCACACGGGTTCTTCTGTGTTGGGGGCGGTTCGGGCGTAAGTGCTAGATAAATAAATGGATATACGCGAACAGGGGTTCCTTCTGTGTCGGGGGCGGTTCGGGCGTAAGTGTTGGATAAATAAATGATTATACGCGCACACGGGTGTGGATTCACATTTTTAGTGTTGCAGTATTGTCCAGACTCGCGGACTCACATTGCCCAGGGCTCTTGTACTACTACTTTGATAGGAAGATGAGACGGGACCAACTTGCAAGGTCCATTCTGGCAAACCTCTGATCGAGTATGCAAGGTTGACACTGGATACTGATCTTAGTGAACCAGTCCTGATGGAGAAACAGATGCCGACTTGAGCTCATTTCTCTTCTGTATATCTTCCACGGCCTTTGTTGCAAGAAAGGTTGTTTAGACATCTGAGTCGTCTGACAATTTTGTATTTCTTTCAATTTCAACCCTTAGCCCAAGTTCAACAAACGATCGAATTGAATGTTTAAGTCTCAAGGTTGTTCAACACAGCGTTTCCAGAAGTCGGTGAAATTGAGATATATTCAGTCAAAATGGCAGCTCCAACGCCAATTGCTATCGTTGGCATGAGCTTTCGAGGTCCTGGTGAGGCCCATGATATTGAAGCATTTTGGGAGATGATCCATGATGGCAGAAGCGCATGGTCGAAAGTGCCAGCTGAGCGGTGGAATGCAGATGCTTTCTACCATCCAGACGTTGATGCGGTAGAAAGCAATAACACCAAATCAGGCTACTTCGTAAAACAAGACGTGGCAGAATTTGATGCTGGATTCTTCGGAATTCAGGCCTCGGAAGCAAAGGCCATGGACCCACAGCAAAGAACTTTGCTAGAGCTTGCTTGGGAAGCTTTTGAAAACGCGGGCACGGATCTCAACGCTCTCAAAGGATCAGATACCGGAGTTTACATGGCACAATTCACAAAGGATTATGAGAACAACATCTTCAAAGATGCCCGAAACATACCGGTAAGCGATTATTCGTCATCTTTAAATATCTGAATGTGCTAATTCTACGGTAGTCGTACTCGATGACAGGTACTGGCACAGCTATAACGGCCAACAGAATATCATACACCTTCGATCTCAGAGGGCCATCTTTTGTCTTAGATACCGGATGCTCTGGAAGCATGGTCGCCCTTCATCAAGCCTGCCAAAGCCTTAGATCGAATGAGTCTAAAATGGCGATCGTTGGAGGTACAAACTTGATTCTTAGTCCAGATCTCTATCAACCACTGTCCATGAACAGGTGAGTCGGTAGCTGCTTTTGACTATGGCATCCGCTAAACTTGACAGGGTTCTTAATAAAGATGGTAAGTGCTATACTTTTGATCATCGTGGTAGTGGATATGGCCGTGGAGAAGGTAAGTTGTTCTGTACCTTACTGTTGAAATTAGGTTTAACAATGATAGGTGTCGGTTGCGTTGTGTTGAAGCGATTGGATGATGCTGTACGGGACGGTGATGTTATCAGATCAATTATCCTCAACACGGGTTCAAATCAAGATGGGAAAACTAACGGTATATCACTACCGAATCAATTTGCACAAGAAGACTTGATCAAAGCTACCTACGCTGCCATTGGGCTGGACACCAAGGACACGGGCTATGTGGAGGCGCATGGAACTGGAACACAAGCCGGCGACAAGATTGAGATTGCGGCAATAGCCAAAACCTTTACTGAAGGCAAGGATCGTCACGAGCAATTGGTTGTTGGCTCCGTCAAGACAAACATTGGACACCTGGAATCTGCTAGCGGTATTGCAGGGCTTATCAAGACTGTTTTGGCAATGGAACGAGGTGTGATACCACCGCATTTGAATTTTGAGAAAGAGAAAGAAGGTATAAACCTCGTGGAGAGAAAAATCAAGGTAAGCGATTCCCACCATCGCTTATAGCCTACTAATGATGTTAGCTACCTTTATCTCCGACGCCGTTCCCAGAAAATGCAGACGGCATCCGACGAGCTTCAGTGAACTCCTTTGGTTACGGCGGCGCCAATGCACATGCTATCCTTGAACTGCCGCGTGCTTCGGCCTCGGACAAGTATGGTCTCACAAACGGCCATAGCAATGGGACAAATGGCCATGTCAACGGGAATGTGACTGAAAGTTTGAGTTGGCAACATGGGGATGCCAATGGAACAAAATCCTCATCTGAGGATCAGCTATACGTTTTCTCAGCAAAATCGCAGAAGTCAGTCTCAGGCTTGGTAGAAAACACAAAGAGATGGGTAGAAACACATCCGGAGAATTCCAAGCTGAGCGCACTTTCCAACACTCTGATAAATCGTCGTTCGGCTTTTCCATGGCGGACTTCAATTGTGGCATCTACAGCTGCTGATCTGATTGCGAAACTCGGACGATCTGTCCGCGCCACGAAAGAAGCGTCCCAAACGCGAGTCACCATGGTATTTTCTGGCCAAGGCGCTCAGTGGTATGCGATGGGAAGGGAGCTCATCTCAACGCAATCAACGTTTCGAGAATCAATACTCAGATCAGAAGAGTTGATGAATGACCTTGGCGCAAGATGGCAACTCACCAAGGTCCTTTTGCAGGATGAAAAAGAGTCAATAATCGACCGTAGTGATGTCTCACAGCCGGCTTGCACTGCTCTACAGATTGCTCTTGTTGACCTTCTTGAGTCTCTAAACGTCAAACCTCAGGCTGTCGTGGGTCATTCCTCTGGTGAGATAGCAGCAGCATATGCCGCCGGCGCCTTGACACACAAGTCTGCTATCACTGCTGCGTATCATCGTGGATTCACCGCCAATGCGGTCAAGAAGATCCTAAAGGCCAAGGGAGCAATGCTGGCTGTCGGTCTTGGCGAAGCTGCAGTCCTCCCAATTCTTGCGCAGGTTACCAGCGGCAAAGCGGTGGTGGCTTGTGTGAACAGTCCACAGAGTGTTACCATTTCGGGAGACTCACAGGCAATCGAGGATTTGGAGCTTATCTTGGACAATCAAAAGGGTTCAGTCTTTAATCGCAAGCTTAAAGTAGATACAGCCTATCATAGTCATCATATGGCTGCTGTTGCGGAGGAGTATCTATGTTCGATGGCTGGACTAGAGAGTTACAACTCGAGCCCTGATGTTAAATTCTTCTCATCTGTAACTGGAAAGCCGAAGTCGGATGGTTTTGGGCCGCAATACGTAAGTTGCTTGTCTTTATGTTGGGAATAACGCTGACATTTTACAGTGGGTTGATAATCTTCTTGGACAAGTAAAATTCAGCGATAGTCTTAAGAACCTTCTTCTGATGCAGAAAGATGCTTCGTCTGCCTCGACCCAACATCTTATTATCGAGGTTGGCCCTCATGCTGCCCTATCAGGTCCTATCAGTCAAACAATCACGTCTCAGAACCTCGAAGGGTTCAAGCACTCATACTCTGCAGTACTTGTACGCAAGCAGAATGCCGTCTCAACAGTGCTTGAACTGGCTGGCAAATTGTTCGAAGCCGGATACAATGTCAACTTGAATGCAGCTGCACATATAAGCAGTAAACTGAGCTCGGAAATTGTGACTGACCTTGCTCCCTACGCCTGGGATCATACCACGAGGTACTGGTGCGAGTCACGGCTGAGTAAAGAACATCTCTTCCGTCGACATGGCAATCACGATACGCTTGGTCTGCGGGTTGTACATGTTTCTCCGTTGGAGCCTGTTTGGAGAAATGTATTAAAGACGGATGCATTACCGTGGCTGAAAGACCACATGGTAGACGGAATTATAGTTTTCCCTGGCACAGGATATCTGTGTATGGCTGTTGAAGCTATGCGTCAGATAAGTCTCGATCGTCAAGTCCAGGCAAAGATCGCCAGCTATAGACTTCGAGATGTCTCGTTCTTGAAAGCTCTTGTTCTTGCGGAAGACGGCAGTGTCGAGATTCAATTTACGTTAAAGCCTGCCATTAACGATCGTGGCTCATCCAAATGGGAGGACTTCAAAGTTTTATCTCGCGCCGAGAATGGCACCTGGAGTGAGCATTGCAGAGGATCAATCAAGACAGAGTTCGAAACGGCAACGGATGAGGTCGAGGGCTCGAGAGAATCCGATACCGAGATACAGACCCATCTCAACTTGCTTGAGAACATCAAAGCCAAAGCTACAAGACAAGCTAGTAGTGCAGAGGCTTACAAGCTGTTGAGATCTCGTGGCAACTTCTATGGGTCCACTTTTGCCGCTCTCACAGACTTGTCTTTGGGTGACATGGAGGGATTGGCAACAATTCAGGTCCCCGATGTGGCTGCAGTAATGCCTTCTCAGTGGATGTCAAACGACCAAATCCACGCCGCTACATTTGATTCCGTCTGTCACTTGAATCTTTATCTTCTTTTCGAAAGTACAGGCATCAAAGGAGTGATGCCAACAACCATTTCCGAAGTATACCTCTCCAAAGACTTGGTCGCCGCTGCCGGTGACAAGTTGACCACAGTAGGATCAGTCAGAGTGGATGGTGCACGTACAGCGACTTGCGATTCTTATGTATACCAAGGAGAGAGAATGCTTCTCTCAATGCGCAATGCGGAGTTGAGGGCTGTTGGCGAGTCTGAGGCAGCAGCCGCTCCCGAACAATCGAGCCAACAAAGATGTCTTGAATTTGTTTGGGAGGCCGATGTTGATTTTATCTCCAAGGAAACAATTGCCGGACCACCTCAGGTGTCCCAGGGTATACTGTCGCAAGACGATAAAGTCCGACTTTTGGAGACAATCGCTTGCCATTATGTGCAGGATTGCTTGTCGCAATTGGAGGAAGCCAATTTCACACCAACTCAGAAGCACCATGTTGCTCTAGTAGACTGGATGAAGAGATATCAGACTTCCGATGATTATGCGAAGCTGAGCGTTGGTCCTAGCCTCGACAATTGCCTTGAAAAGCTTCGTGACAGCGGTGTAGAAATCGAGTTACTGATCGCCGTTGGTCCGTTTCTAGCACAAGTTGTTCAAGGACAACGCGAAGCAATTGAGCTCATGATGAAAGGCGATGTTCTCTACCGGTTCTACGCAGAGAATATGTGGTGCAAACCTGGGAATGAGCACATAGCCGCCTATCTTCACGCCGCAAGCTTCAAGAACCCTGAGATGAAAGTCCTAGAGGTTGGAGCCGGTACAGGAGGCGCAACAATCTCCTCGTTGGCCGCCGTAACCCGCGAGCATGGAAGAGGGATCAAGCACTTTACCTTTACTGACATCTCATCTGGCTTTTTCAGCAGAGTGCAACCCATGCTGGAGCAATGGTCAGACATTATTGACTACAAGGTACTTGATATCGAAAAGAATCCAGTTGAGCAAGGCTTTGAGGCAGGCACCTATGATATTGTTATGGCATCAAACGTTCTCCATGCGACATCAGACATTACCACAACGCTGAAGAACGTTCGGAAACTGCTGAAACCAGGAGGCAGAATAGTATTAATGGAGCTGACGAAGGTGACGGCTTGGATCAACTGTATCTTCGGCTCAACTACAGGATGGTGGGCAGGTATGTTACCCTTACTCTACGTAGAATTCAGTCGACTCACTCTCGCGTAGGAGCTCATGAAGGACGCGTTGATAGTCCTTTATTGACAGTCGAACAGTGGGCTGCTGCTATGAAGACCACAGGATTCGGAGATTTAGAGCTCGCGACAGACATCTTGGGTTATCAATCGTCGGTAATTGTGGCAACCGCGCGACCAAGCGAGGTCATAGCAAATGGCAAGGTCTCGAGGCCACTACAAATTATTACAGCTCCCTCTGTGCGAACGAAGAGCCAGTACCAGAATTTCAGCGAGGAACTGCTTGAGTCCTTACGGAATGCAGGCTACTCGCCTGAATTTGCCGAACTCCCTTCCAAAAGTGATCCATTGGTGAAATATGTGGTTCTTGAAGACGGCGCGGAACCGTAAGCTGATATCTATAAAGTTGATTGATTCGTACTGATAGCACCAGGTTTCTCGTTGATCCCATAGAGGAAATCTTCAAAAAGGTCGCCACTCTCCTCACTACGGCTGATGTGCTCTGGGTGAGTGGCCAAGTTGAGCCGGAATTTGTGAAGAACTCTACCAAAGGGATCTTTACCGGTTTCCAGAGAGTCGCTCGTGCGGAGATTGGATCGAAGACCGTCCAGTATCTCGATGTGCAAGAAACTATTTCCGATGGCCGCGAACAACTTGTCGGTGCTATAGTATCCATGGTTCTTGCGAGTGAACATGACACCCCACAAATTGCCAGGGGCATTGAGCCTGAGTATATCTATCGGGATGGTCAATTGCAGATTCCACGTCTTCTTCCGTCATCAAGCTTCAACGACTTCGCTGCCAATTGCAAGGAGCATATCGAGGATTCGCTCTTCCAACAACCTCAGCGACCTGTGAAGTTGCACGTTGATACACCCGGTCTACTTGACAGCATGATCTTCGTTGAGGATCCAATACCAAGTCAACCACTTGGCGATGAGGATATCGAAGTTGAGACGAGAGCATTTGGGGTCAACTTTAAGGATGTTTATGTCGCCCTGGGACAGATGAAGGCAAACGACTCGATGGTCGGAGAATTCTCCGGCGTGGTAACACGTGTAGGTGCTTTCTGTCAATCGGCCTTCAACGTCGGCGACAGGGTATTCGGATGGGACGCCGCTCCCTTCGCTAGTTGTGTCCGAGTACATATTTCACGGGTGGCCCAGCTCCCCGACAGTCTTTCTTTTGCAGAGGGTGCATCGGTCCCTATCGTCTTCATGACTGCTTACTACGCCCTGGTCGAAAAGGGCAATTTGCAGAAAGGTCAATCTGTTCTGATCCACGCCGGTTCTGGAGGTGTTGGCCAAGCAGCCATACAAATCGCGCAAAGCGTTGGTGCCGAAGTTTTTGTCACTGTTGGAAGCGCTTCCAAAAGAGAATTGATCAAGAAAGTCTACGGCGTTGCGGAAACGCATATTTTCTCAAGCAAACTTCGGACCTTCAAAGCTGGCATCCAGCGTCTCACTGCCGGTCGAGGTGTAGACATTGTCCTCAATTCTCTCTCTGGCGAAGCCTTGCTTGACTCCTGGGCTTGTGTTGCTAGTCTGGGCACGTTTGTTGAGATCGGAAAGGCTGACATCTACCAAAACACTCAACTCGGAATGTTGCCTCTCGCTAAGTCAGTCACCCTTGTTGCGTTCGATCTGTGTTTCATCACCGCGTACCGCCCAGCGATTACTCAAAATACTCTCCGTCAAGTTGCCATACTTCTCGAACAAGGTGTCGTGAAACCCGTCTATCCTATCATTGCAATGCCTATCACGTCTATCGAAGATGCTTTCCGCCTGATCCAAGCGAGAAAGCATACTGGCAAAGTGGTCCTCGAAGCAAGTCCAGATACGACTGTGCGAACACGTATCGCATTGCCGCCGTCTTCCTTCGGACCAGAGTCCACATTTGTGATTGCGGGCGGTTTGGGTGATCTTGGAAGGGAGATGTCCCGATTCCTGGCAAGCCATGGCGCAAAACATGTAGTCACCCTGTCTCGACGAGCTGCCGATCCTGAAGCATTGAAGGCTACAAGAGAAGAATTGGGCCATTTTGGAACCGAGTTCCATGCTTTGCAGTGTGATGTTACCGTAAGTATAGAGGAGAATAAACTTTAGATCTGATGCTGACCATTTGCAGAAAAAATATCAGGTGGAGGCCGTAGCGAGCTATTGCTCCTCGCTGTCTCCTGTCAAGGCGGTTATTCAGGCAGCTATGGTTTTGAACGTGAGATGTCCTGTTCTTATGGTTCCAATTGTTTCTAGACTGACAGATGTAGGACATGTCGTTGGAAAACATGGATATCGAGAACTACCACATTGCCTTGAAACCGAAAGTGCTGGGTACTCAATACCTGGCCGAAGCTTTTGACAAAGCTGAGAGTTTCATCCTTTTGTCTTCTGTTTCCGGAATCATAGGCAATCGAGGTCAGGCTAACTATGCAGCTGGTAGTGCTTTTCAGGACAATTTTGCACAAAGCTCAACTGGCAAAACACACGTTGTGTCACTCAATCTACCCCTGGTGTTTGGTTCAACAGCCTTGAACGAAGAGCGTCGCGCACACATGGCGCGACAAGGTGTTAACCCCATGACTTTGGAAGAGCTCTGTGTTCTGTTGGATTATGCTCTGAGCGCAGAGTGTCGAGAGAAGGACATCAAACAATTCATCGCTGGGCTTGAAGGAACTGCAGTGAAAAACATGATCAACGCAATGGAATCCGCAAACCCGATGTTCTGCCATGTGACTGCCACCGGAGAGTCGTCTGTGAACGTCTCTGAAGATGTGGATCGAAACAACGCACACCTTGGAATCACTGCCGATCTTGGACCGGATGAGATTCACAAACGACTTTGTATTGCCATTGCCAGCAGGATCTCTGCCTTGGCGGCGATAGACTATGAAGAAGTTGCTCTCGACGTTCCAATCTTGGAATTTGGTCTGGATTCTCTCGTTGCTATCGAACTCAAGAACTGGGTCACAAGGACGTTCAGTACCACCACTATAGAGACTTCTGAGATTCTTGGTATTCCTAGCATCAAAGCTCTGGCTGAGTTGGTCGCACAGCGGTCACATCTAGGCGCAGCCACGACAGTCGCTAATAAGGACGATGATGCTGTGGTATCCGTCGAGGAGAAGGAAGAGGTTCCCGATCATAACCATGCGTGTTGCAAGCGAACGAAGAAATTACGTAAACTTCCCTTGCTTGACTTGGAAACTCTTTTCGAGTATCACTTGGCAAATCATCGTGCAATCTGGACCGAGGAAGAGTAAATCTTGTGTCCAACTAAAAACTGAATCATTAGTTAACGTCTAGCAGATATGAAAACACTTGCAAGGCTGCCATCGAATTTCAAAAACCAGGTGGTATTGGTCAAAAACTTTATGCTCGCCTGGTAGAACGATACAACACCGAGGAAAATTGGCTTACTGAAATCACAACCCGCACAATCTATTTAGATCGACGTTATTCTCTAGTCAAGTCCAATGTCGGTGGCTCGCACAGGATACTTGACACCGACCGCCCTCACACTCAAACTGAACGTGCGGCTGTAATTGCACTTGCCGCATTCAATTTCAAGCTTGAGTATGAGACCGGGAACATGGAGCCTATAGTCTTCCAAGATAACCCTCTTTGCATGAGAGGCCACGAATGGCTCTTCCACGCTAGCCGAGAGCCACTCCATGGCAGCGACGAGACAAGGAAATTCCCGAGCAACAATACAATCGTCGTCCTGCATCGTGGTAATGTGTTCAAGGTCGACATGATCAAAAATGGAGAGCTTCCCACTCACGAGCAGCTCAAAGCTACTTTCCAAGCAATCTTAGACATACCTAAGGAAGACTCAGCCATCACAATGGTGACTACAATGGAGCGAAATGAGTGGGCAGAAGTAAGTTTTTGAGTGTCCTCGAGAAGGAATGCCATTTGACCCTGTTCATTAGGTTTATCAGAGAATGAAGCTGGACCCGTTCAACAAGGCCAGTATAGAAACTATCGAGAGATCCGCTTTTGTCATTGCTCTGGATGACACCAAACCAGTCACGCCTCGAGAACGAATGGACTGTTTCTTGTTCGGGGATGGCTCCAACAGGTGGTATGACAAGTCCATCTCATTCACAGTTTGTGCCAACGGGGTGTCTGGCTTCTTAAACGAGCATTCCCAAATCGACGGCGCAACGCTTGCACTTCTGACCAATCCCATCATTGAAGCCGTTCGAAACCATGAGCCTGATGCACTGGATGCACCGTCAGCAACGCCTTTGGGTTTTGAAACTTGCGAATTCACCTTGTCCTCGTACTTGGTACCCGTCCTGTCGCGCGCACGTCAAGCCTTCCTGGACACCGTGTCAAACATTGACTTCGAGCTTGTCACTATTCCTATTCTTGGTGCGTCTTTCCTCACCAATCAACAGCTGAGTGCTAGTCACTCCTGGGAGATCATAACTCAGATCGCTTCTCGTCTGTTCTTTGGTCGTCAGCTAGCATCCTGGACGGCAGTTCTCATGGAAATGTATCATTTGGGGAGACCAGATGTGGTACAAGTCTGTACACCAGTTGTAGTGAGCTTCATCGATGCCGCTGTCAAGGATATCCCGGCAGGAGAGGAAGAGGCTACCAAGAAAGAGCTCAAGAATCTCTTCCAGAAGAGTGTAAAGGATCTCAACAGCGCAATTCAAAAAGGTCAGATTGGACACGTACACGATCGAACATTCACAGCCATGGAATGGGTCCTCAGACCTGACGAAGAAGCCCCAACACTTTTCAAGAGTGATCCGGGTTACTATAATTCCCGACCCAGACACATTATGGCTGGCAACAATCCGGGGCCCCGTACTTTTGGCGAAGTCGGTTTCGTGCTCATGGATCCAAAGAGTGTGTGGATGTCGTATTCCGTTGGAGACGAGGGAGCTGAGTACTCGATTGTGAATGCAGGCGGTAACGCACGTCACTTTGGCGACTGCATCGCTCAGGCGGCCAAGATTGTACACAATTTCTTGACTTGATCAGGTAGATTCCCTAGGATAATTTTCAATTCTTTCGGTGTACTACAGCGATTTGAAATATATATGCGTTTTTCTATGGTTCATTCGGCACTTCTTAAGACCAGCAAAGACTGCTGACCGTATTGTGATAAGATGTATTGTCTAGTTTGTGAAAGATCTTTAATCGCACGCTTGTGTTAAGCGATCATCATGGCGAGCCGAATAGATTTTAGTCACTGCTTTATATTCTGCCATTAACACCCACCTTCAGTAATTATGTTGTCTAATGAGGCTGATGGAGCTGATGAGGCTAATCTAGCTACTGTTGTCCACGCAGTGTCTTTAGATACGCGGCCCCTTAATTGAGTGAGGGTGCGAGTCTTGATCAACACAGGCCGAACCAAATGGAGGGTTTACATGCTACAAATGTCAAGAGTCTGCGATCGCTTTCACCTCGTGGTAGTGCAGGGCGTAATGAGATCAAGACTGTCCAGTATAAATTCTAATGTTTTGTAGATTCAGCTCCTGTTCTCGTTCCCTAAAATTACGTGAACTTCACAATGTTTGTCCCCCGTTTGATCTACATTTATGTGAGCTAAATGGTGGACAACAAGGTACATAAGTTAAAACGACTACACTCTAGTCACCCTGCTCACCCTGCTCACCCTCGCTCCGCCCCGTAAGGCGGCAAGGGTCTTAGATTCCACGCTATGCCTATTGTCACGTTTAGGAGTATAATTGAGAAATACCCGTGCATATATATTGCAGAGCAGATCTTCATTACGTGACAAGGCCAAATTGATATATATAGGCCAAAAAAAAAAAAAAAAAAAAAA
>JPJR01001400.1:0-30501 GCA_000750675.1 Pseudogymnoascus sp. VKM F-3808 | reverse complement strand
GTGAGGTGGGGTGGTGATGGTGGTGTAGCGGGGTGAACTTACAGCGATGTCGACTTTGTTCTTCTGGTGGGGATTCATGGTTGCGGTTTTGTTCGCTGGTGAGGTTTATTGGGAGGTTATCGAGGTGTAGACAACGTATTTAAATGGTTTGCGTGTTTGTTTTGGGCTGGCCAAATGTTTGGAAGTTGGATTGAGTGTACGACTGTCGATTCCCTGTCGTTTGTTGTGGATCGTTGACGATGATGATGGCGTCCAAACAAATCGCTCGGCCAGCGGCAGGGATTAGCCCAGTCGGTAGCTGATGAATGTATATTGGATAAGGTCAACGATTTATACTGGCGTGATTGAGAGAGTGATTTTGTCAACGTGAAACAATAGAATTTTGCTCAAATGACCCAAATCCTATAGACGGAGAAAAAATCGGTAATTTTGGAGTATATAAACGGAATTGGAAGTTGTATTGGACGTTTATGCATGAAGATGAAAGTAGAAGAGGGGTTAAAGTCGAGACGTTATGCTTGGGCTCAGACTCCCGACCAGTGTGTGTGGATGGATGGCTATGTTGCGGGTTGTACGGGTGTGGGTGTGGGTATGGGTGTGGGATGTTTTGGGGTGGGATGGGAAAGTGTGGGTGTACGTACTATGGGAGAGGGATTTCAGCCACTGAGGCTGGTGAGCCAGAGCGGGTGTGGCGGGATCATTGTGTCGATTGTGTGGGGACGAATTGCCGATATACTAAAAAAGATCATAGAAGTTGTACGGGTGTGGGTGTGGGTATGGGTGTGGGATGTTTTGGGGTGGGATGGGAAAGTGTGGGTGTACGTACTATGGGAGAGGGATTTCAGCCACTGAGGCTGGTGAGCCAGAGCGGGTGTGGCGGGATCATTGTGTCGATTGTGTGGGGACGAATTGCCGATATACTAAAAAAGATCATAGAAACGGCCCATTAACACGGGATTACATCAAGAAAGGGAATTAGCAGCAGGAACGGACAACTTCTAGCTTCACACCGGATCAGAATGTAAGAGGCATTATTTCTCCATCCTCGCTTCCCCATTCGAGCATCCAGGTTTCCCCATTCGTTGTTCACAGGCTAAACCATTACATAGAAACTTCAGCTCACGGGACTTGCACGCTTTTTTGATATTTGAAAAAGCACAATTGCTACCGTCACCGCCTTCCACCCGCCCGCCGCCCTGCATTTTTAGCAGATAATCTCTCCAGCTGAAGCTTCGGAACCAAAAACCCAGAGCAAATATACGCGCGCCAATGGCGTCCACCGGAAAGACGTACATCGTCGAGCACCTTGACGATGAGCTCGGCGCATGGTCAGAGTTGGAGTATATGACCATTGCCAAGGAGTCCCACGAGAATGGATCAGCCTTCTTCCTTACGTCAGTCCCAGCATCGCTAGAGCTGCCGGAGCGGCTCAAGACCCTCCCTGGGTTTGTGGCGAAGCCAGAGAGCGTGGAAGAGCTGTATCCAGAGAAGAGCCGTGTTTGTCTGCTGGACCCATCTGCGACCAAAGAGCTGTCTCCCGAGGATGGTGATGCGTTTGATGTGTTCCTATTCGGTGGTATCCTTGGTATGACATAGCCTCATTTTGGGTTTTTATATGTTTGCTCGGTTAACTGACTATGCGAAGGTGATGACCCGCCAAGAGACCGAACCTCTGAGCTCAGAAAGAAAGGGTTCGAGGGACGCCGCTTGGGGCCTATGCAGATGACTACCGATACTGCCGTTAGAGTGACAAGAATTGTTACCCAGGACAGAAGTATGTCGTGCTCGTACTATCCCGATGGGGTCTATTACTAACTGCTACGCAGCTCCTTTGGAAGAAATCCCATGGATAGACAACCCTGAGATCAAGGTCAGCAGGGTCGAGAGCGTCGAGATGCCATTCCGCTACGTCAAGGGGAAGAACGGAGAGATCACTGTGCCTGAGGTAAGTCGCGAGACACTTTCATGCTTTAGCTTTATCACTGGACCCGACTAACCGTGTTTAGGGAATGATCGATTTGATCAAGGCAGATTCCGAGAAGGGCTTTGGAGACCTCTTTTAAGCTATATAGTCCTATGATTCCATGTTCAAGCCATACATTAGAAGGCATGCGCGTGGTTTTATAGTGCAGGTCGACCCAATGGGCTGTAGAAGGATTGGTAATAGGATGCCCAAGGTAACGGGGAGAGCATGCTGAAAGCAACCGGAGCCCATGGACTACAGATAAATCGTGATCCCATAACTGGTGTGACTTGAGATGCGTCAGGGGTCATCTGCCCAAGAACTTAATTGCTGCTTAGAGTGGCCAAGCACAGCACATATAAAGCAAGGGTAGACCTTCATAAATCTAATTTAGATGTATGATTCAGGCATTTACCGGTTATTTTCTCACACATCCATATTGCACGCATGAAGGATATTATCACCAAAATAACAATATAGAAACCGGTGAGCCAAGTGATATAAATTGCGGCTACTGCTGCTGACGTTTGGTGATCTGGCAATACTCTAGTGATGATGTCGAGATAGGCTGTGTGGGATGACGCCTGGAGAACTGGACAATCTCATACCTACGCCTTGATGTGGCAACCCTCTCAACCTAAAATATTTTACCGAAGACCATCTCACCGCCGTAGTTACTGCCGCTGTCGTGCTTCTCGTCGTCATTTACGTCTCGTTGTCGCTTCCTGTCGTTACTTCCTTTACTCCCACTGCCAGCCCACCCACGGCGCAGCTGTCGACCGACGAATGAGTGCCCCCGCAAAACTATGTGCAACACAAAGTCTGGAGGGTTTAAGCCCGCTCTGGCCCATATGCCAAACGGCTCTGGATTGTGCATTGGGAAGTTCAGGGCTGCTGCCGAAGTACGACCTTTTTTAACTACTGGATTATTGGGTCTGGATTGTAGCGAGACACCCATTCTTCCCAGGATGTTTTGTCGAGATTTGTTCTTCCTTGGATTTCATCATATCACATTAAAGAAAACTCTATGCTAAGTAGTGGTACATTCCGCGCCATGCTATATAACAGAAAGAAAATATACTCGTAGCTCGAAACATTCGTATGAACAGTCGCCCTCCTCACTTCTCTATCCCCTTCCCCTTATCCATGCCATTCCCATACACCCTTCCATCCTCATCCTCACTATCACTCCCCATATCAAACGACTCCTCGACGGAAGCATGAGCCCCCTGCCCCGGCGGCCTCAAATGCAACTCTTCCAGCTCCTCATCCTCAAAACTCCCCGTCTCCACATCACCCCTCTTATGCCTCGAATTCTCCAACCCCAACGCACCCCTCAACCGCTCCGAGCTCCCCTCCATAGATCCGCCAAACAATCCCGCGTACCCAGCCCGCTTCCTCCTCTCGCGCCAGATGTACCAGCCAAACGCCGCAGCGGCAATAATAACAACCACCAGCGCCACCTCGCCCGACTTATAGTACGCGCTCCATTTCGCCGCGTTGAGCTTCTCCTTCTCAGTCTCCTGCGCGAGAGTGCTGTTCGGGTGCGCGCCAACGCTCGTCTCGAGGCCCTTCTCGCCATCAATGCGGCTGTCGGTTGGCTTGCCGCCGATGTTCGCAATGTCGACCTGCATGAATCGGTCGAGCATGTCGCGTGTGCGTCTCGCGTAGTCGAAAGGCACCATGTGGCTGCTGTTGTGGAAGAGGACGTAGGTGAGGTTGCGCGCCTCCTGGTAGAAACCCGCGGTCTCGCCTTCAAAGGTCCAGGAGCGACGCGGCGCCCAGGAGCCGGGTGAGACTTCGAAGCCCTTGCCGCCGTTCCATTCCATGTTGTTGATGAGGTCCTCGGTACCGATGTGGTTGCAGATCAGGTCTTGTTCGCCCGAGAAGAGGACTATGGGGACCTCGGCGAGAATCTCGGGTAGGATCTGGTAGGATGGCTTGGAATCCTTGAGGCGAATGGCACCGCCGACAGCGCTGTTGCATTCGGTCCAGGCTGGTTGTTGAATCTCGCCCATGTTTAGCGCTTTGAGGACGTCTGGGCGAGCGAGGTATGGCTCCACATGCTTGAGGTCCGGAGGCCAGTTCATGCCACAGCTTGGGTACGTGTCTTTCAGGCGAATATCGTACATGTTCACGCATTCCATATTGCCGTCCGGACCCTTGACCTGGGTCAATCTCAAGATCTCCTGTAGAATCTTTTCGCATGCCATCGTGTCGATGCGGTTTGCACCGTCGTTCTTGTCGAGATCGTCTATGCAGATTTTCTGCTGGCTTTCGATTGATTTGGCGACGTCAGTTCCTCCGGTTATGAGGCCTGATTTGTATGCATAGGCCAAGTATGCCGGATATTGGTCAATAGGGGAGATCCAGCCGTTTCCGATGAGCAATCCTTTGAGGATCCATTTGTGTACCGGAGACTTCTTGTTGCGGTCCATGATAGCCTTTGCGATATATGGGATGTGCTGGCCGGCGTACGACTCGCCCGCAATGTATAGCTATTGTTATTAGCTTCGTAACCCCACTGAGTAACCATGTACAGTGTCTTAAACTTACATCGTCGTGCTCATACTCTGGGAAAAGTTTGAACCACTTCTCCAGGAAGGTAATAAACTGATCTGCCATCTCCTGCAAGCTTTGGACATAACTGTCGGTGTCGGCGTAACTGAACCCTGTGCCCACAGGGTTATCCACAAACATGATGTTTGCAAACTCGTCCCAAGATCCGTCGTTATATTCGAGAGTCGAATCATCCTTCAGTCTGTATGGGCCAATTTCCATCAAGGCGCCATCTTCAGAACTGCATCCCGGGCCACCATTGAGCCAGATCACCGTCCGCTGCCTATTCGCGATGTGTCGGTTTTGGTAATGCCAAAAGAATAGATTGCCGTTGTGTTCTGGGTCGACTTCGACGAAGCTGCAGGGCGAGCAATTAGCAACGAAGCAGGCAGACACCTTGGGAGACATACCCTGCGTGCATCTTCAATAAGGGGCCTTCCGGAGCGCCAGGCAACGAATGAACAAAGTAATCACCGGCTGCCTTTTCAGCCACTGCTGTTGACGGCAGCGACAGCATTGATAGAATAGCGCATATCGATAGACCTGTCCCCCTTAACCCCCCAAGCGGGAGAGAGGAGAGACGCATCTTCGCGCCCAGCTCTGTGTAACACAGCTTCCAATGTCGTTTTGGTCGATAAAGCGACTAAGGGTTCTTCTGGCAGCGAGATATCATCTGCATGTGAAGTTGTCTTCGCAATACTATAGTCGGGAAATTGTTGTTTCGTTGTCGTCGGAGGATGGCAATTAAAATATGTCCAGAAAGGACAGCATACGACGCTTGGGTCGTCTGGTGTATTAAAGCCACAGTGACCCCAAATCAGCCCGTGCTCAGCCACATAAGGCGGCCTGGGCACGGACCATAAACGCGGGAGTGCCCAGGGGCTCTTGGCAGAGCGAACCCCGCCGGTAGTCGTGCCTGCCGTTGAAGAGGCTGGAGAGAGATTGTTCATAATGGCACTATTTACAGTAGCTATAATTAAATAAATGCTCTTTATTACTCGGGGAAATATTTATTAAGCTATTTGCTAAAAAATATAGCAAATTTGTAATTTGTATCAACTTGAATATTAGTATTAATTATCCGCTGAAGACGAAATGGATGCCTAAAGAGGGGTTTTGTTCAGCTGGAAATAGATGTTGATAGAGTCAATTGATTTTCTTGATTTATGTACAATTTTAATAACTGGCTGATTGAATAATTCTATAATTTCTGGATTATTTCTGGATTATTTAGAGTTTGATATTTTCTTACGGTTGCTGTGGATAGCCGGAGGTTCTTCAGAATTTGGGAGCTGATCTCGAAATAATTGGCTGTTATTTACAGTCCTTTCCTCCAACTCTCGGGCGGCACGACTACGGCCTTCAACAATCTACACAGCAGAGCACAGCAGGCTCTTTGTACCGTATCCAAAATGTCGACTTCGATGGACCTTCTGAGCGTTGAGCTGCTCGATAATATCGTCAGCTTCGTACAGCCCCGCTCAGCTCTCTTCGAGCTTGCTCTGGTGTCCCGCAAGTTCAACTCTCTGGTCACGCCCTATCTTTACCAGCACATATTTCTAGATTCGAACAGTTCCGATGGCGGCAATAGGCACATCCTTCCTTTAACGTTTCTCATCCTGCAAAACCCATCTATCGCCTCTCTCGTTAAATCATTCACATTCCGTGGCAGCTTTCAAGATGAGGAATCTTGGTCTGGTCCTGGTGATACCGATGATGATTCACGATTACCCTGGCCTGAACACCCTGATCGTGAGAACATTCTAAGGCGGCTTATTAAGAAAATTTCTCACTCCGAAGAAGAAGAGGACGAGTGGCTCGAGAAAGTACTACCTCAATATACGCCATGGGATGATGCCATATTCTCTCTCCTTCTCATCTCCTTGCCGAACTTGCGCCGACTGGATTTAGAGATTACCAATTATAATGTCGCCTACCTCGAGCGCATCTTCAACAGAATTGCCTTCTCCGCGCCGCCCTTCGATTTAAATCCAGTTTTTACTCAGCTCAGCGACATTATGATTGCTGGTAACGACGACCGGTACCCGACAGACTACGTCCTCTTGTATCCATGCTGCAGGTTCCCAGCCATCAAGCGACTCTATGGACACCGCCTCGGAGCCGAGGAAGACAGCCCTCATTTAAGTGAGATTACGAGTGTACCTTCTCCGATCGAGACATCGGAGCTCCACGATTCTAAACTACACACCGATGGCCGTTTCCAATCAAGCGGGCTTAACAATACCACTTCTACAATTGAAACGTTCGAGCTCCGCGACTCTAAACTGCACCTTAGTGACCTTCCTATTATCCTTGGCGCACTCAAGTCCCCACAAAAACTTATAATTCATATCGGCAACTCCTGGGCTTGGACCCCTATCCGGACTCCTGATATTCTCTCCGCCCTATTAATCCATGCAACCTCTGTACGACGCCTTGCACTCGACCATGAGGACTATTATCCCTTTGAAGAAGGCGTTGGACCCGACGACAACGCTGACCCCGTCTCATTCATCGGCTTCACCGCCTTTACTCACCTGCGCGTGGCTCCCCTGTTCCTTTTCGGGCACGAGGACATGATTCATGCACCTGAATCTGGGTCTGGGAAAGAGCTCGAGATGTTGTATAGGCTTCGCGGGGCATTCCCTTGGACATTAGAGTCGCTGTATGTCACTCACGCGGAAATGGTGTTTGATGGTTCATCTTTACACCTTATAGAGGCGTTCGAGCTATTGCTATGGGACAAGAAATGCTTACCCCACCTGCGCGAGATAGTGTTTGAAGGAGCTCTGGAAAGCCAGGAGAGTAGGCAGCGTGCGGGCAATATGATAAGCGTTGCGAAGGAGAGGGGGTTGGATGCAAGGGCGATAACTCGTACACACTATCAGTATGATAGGCAGAGGGGATGGGGATGGAATGAGGAGGAGAGCTTTGAAATGTGCATGCATAATGATATTGGAGAGAAAGTCCAGCTGTTTCCACAGCCGCCTTTGAAGTGGCAATGATAGGGGACTGCAAACCAAAGCAACGGTAATGGGAAGAAACGAGAACCAAAAAAACCGCATGGCAAAATAATTTTCTGCAGAGGATAGCTTTGGCTTGAGAAGTTTGCCATTTCTTATTATATTGAAATCAAAGGAAGAGAATGGCTTCATTGTACATCTGATCTATCATGTCGGGTGTTTTTGGGGATATATGAGTTATGCACATCAAGCAATGCTTACAATACAAATATGGCAAGTGCAGTTGGACTTTACTTCGATATGGCATGGCGAGATGCAAAGACAACGATTACACGTTTGGGAAACCAGGCGAACGGAGGCTAGCCGAACTACCTTCTAAACCCTCAAAAGCATCGAATTCAGGACATCCTACCCACCAACCACTGTGTGTATCTTGTCAATATGCATGAAAAGCCATGGACTTGCGAGCTGAGATGTCACCAAAGCAGGTCTACGCCAAAGCGTGCCTACATATGCTATTTATATGCATACACTGGCAAGGTGGTGAGCATGGTCGGTGGTGAGAATCAGTTGACAGCAAGAAAAAGTGACGACGAGAAGCAACGACAACAGGAACTACGGCAGTGGCATAGTGGTAAATCTGTGGACTGGACTGAGAAGATTGCCAGGCCTTGAGTGAACACTTCCAGCGTGTTGCCTGGCAGGTTGCAGTCTATCTTCCCCCATGCTACTGCGCCTTGAAGTCATCTTCTTTACTGTTATTTTGTCGATCATATATTTCACGTCATACTTAATATATAGAAGCCAGAAGCCATAACTGGGGAATATCCATGCTCTATATTTTAGGATTTCGTCTAAAACAATCCTCTTATATCTGCTGCCTACTCCCTCTGCTCCACGTCGAAGCCTAGCCCAACTTATATCTGAGACAATCCCGAATCTACCATCATCATTAGCTCACATCCCATTTCACCCCTTCGGAACACGGGAAAGCAAAGGAAAACTCACCAACAACAATCTTCTGCCCCGTCATCGACGAGTTTCGTGCAGTATCCACGAATGACTGCGCGCAGTCCTCGAGATCCGTCTATTCACGTATCAGCACACCTCATTTTTACCCATAACATAGCCAGGAGACGAATCCAACTTACAACTTTCTTCAGGTACGCCTTCTCCTCGAGGAACTTGATCGCGCTCGGTGGGTATTTCTGGCCCTATATCCACGCATTAGCATCATCACATCTCCCCATCAAACAATCGCAAACGAAAAAGAAAGGTCACACAACTCACCCACTCCGTCAAAAGCAACCCCGGACAAACCGCATTACACCTAACCTTCGGCCCCTGACTCGCCGCAAACACCCTCATCAACTGCAGCTGCGCGGCTTTCGTAACGCAGTACGGCAAACTGCTCCCCGACACCGCCATCCCCGCAATCGACGAGGTCATGATGAACGCTCCGCCCTCGGGGTTGGCGTTGAATGTAGGGAGCGCGGTGCGGAGGAGGTAGTTTTGCGCTTTGACGTTGACGGCGAAACAGGTGTCCCAGTCGGAGGCGGTGGTGGCGTGGAGGTCGGGGATGGAGGAGAAGCGTGTCCAGCCCTGTATTTTTGAGTCAATCGTCAGCAAAAACCTCTCTCTATTCCCTTTTCCGATTACGAGAAGAATGACATGGGACTTGGGGGGGTGGCAGGTAAGGGGACCCACGGCATTCGAGATAATAACATCCAACCCTCCCAGCTCTTTAATGCTCTCCTCTACAATCTTCACACAATCCGCCTCCAGCCCCATATCCCCATGCAGCGCAACAGCCTTGACGCCATACTCCGCCGCGATCGTCTTCGCGATCTCCTTCGCGGCCGCCTCGCTAGAGACGTAGTTGACGACTACATTCGCGCCTTCTTTGGCAAATTTGTCGCAGATGAGAGCACCTAGGCCGCTGAGGGGTGATGGTTAGTTACTGTTCATATCCGTGGTTATGACTCCCAATTGCAATTGCGGGAGTTGGGAGAGCTGTGGTGGGAGGGCTGTTTGGTGGGCTGTGGTACCCCGCAGGGTCACAATCGCCGACTACCGGCCCGAGCTGAGACAAGAGGGGACAGGACAGGAGAGGACATACCGCGACCCGCCCGTCACGAGGACGTTACGACCCTTGAGTACATATGGCATCTTTTCTATCCCTTTATAATTCGTAAATAGTGTAGTAGTACAAAATTATGCGCAGTCTATGTTGTGTGGTTGTTGGAGTTGGATGGGGGAGGGGATATATAGATAGTGGGGGAAGGCGGGGATATGAGAATCCGCACCGCGGCTCTCGTCAGCCTTGCCCCACTTCCACGCCCCGATGGGATAGCCTATGCCGACCGGGGCGCTTTTTCACGGAATGTCGGCCTTTGCGGGGAGAATACTGTACGTACGTACGGTTGGTATGGTAGTATCTGTTGGACGGGGAGGTAAGTGGTGGTGCAAACAGCAGGTAGGTAGTGGATTGGGTGCGGGGTAACACTGGCGGCTTTGTGCTCTGTACGCCGGTATGCTGGGAGGAGTTCGAGAAGGGGCTATTTGGAACAGAATGGCACCGGGCCGCTGCGGATAGGAGGGGACGAGCAAGTAGGAAGGCAGAGAGGTCGATTTCATACTGTTACACGAAACCTGTCATTCATCCTTTACGATTTCCATCGATATTTGCACCGAGGCACGAGCAATCACAGGGCAACGGAAAGGCATGTTTACTGAGCAATTCCCCTTGCTTTGAGAGCTATCATCAACGTGATTCTAGTGTTACAGTTTCATATCCCGTCATCAAAGCCATCACGACCAGAACAACCGAGATCCCCTCCCCATTCTTCGAAAATAGGCCCTAAGCCGCACCCCTCCGTCCACCAGCAGACGTCTGTTCATTCATCCAGTCCGACCAGCAGCAGCAAACACGTCTCAAACCCTGTCTAAGAATCGTGCACGAGGGACAACAGCAGCCTTACAACTCCCGGTCTAAACCTCCTTCTTCCCCTCCCCGTCATCCACACTACCCCCACTCTCGGAGCTCTCAGTGGTAACGCGGCTAGCGGCCTCCATGTCGTCCTCGGGACGCGCGCCGTGGATGTCCTCCTCGAACACGGGGTCCGGGTCGAACTGCTCGAACTTGGTCTTGAAGTCCTTCAGGCCGGCGGCGTAGGAGGAGCTGTTGGAGCGGCGGCGGGCGTTGGTGAGGGTGAAGCCCTCGTCTTGGATTTCTTCGCCGTCGATGCCCCTGTATGGGTGTTAGTTTGGGAGTTCTTGGAATTGAGAGGTATAGTGGGATTGGAGGTTGCAGGAGGTGAGTGGACGTACCAGTTTCCTCTACCGCCACCGTTCTTCTTGGTCTTCTTGGGGTCGGCGTCGATGTGGCCTTGCTTGGCGAAGTAGCGGGGGAGATGCTCTTCGGCGCTCGCGGTGCCGTCGGCGAGGCCGGCGTGGTCGCGGTCGTTGAACTTGTTGGATCGAGTCACTGCGAGTGAAGTGGTTAGTTATGGTTTCCACGTTCGTTTGAAGCACAGCCATGATCTCTTGAGAGTCCCATGGGTAGTTGGAGTTCATTACGAGGAGCAACTCCTCGGGGTGTGTCATCCATGGACAAACGGGAGTAACTTACTGATTGGGACGGTTCTTGCGAGGTGTAGTGGTGTATTGTGAGTATGGAATCAGGATGGAGATGGAAAGTCAATTGGATTATTTTGTCTGATGTTCGTTGTTGATTGTATCGTGTCGGGTTGTCTGATTGAAGTGGACAGATGGTAAGGAGGGGGAGTGTTATGGAGGCTGACGTTGAGGGGTGAGGTGTGTATAGGAGGCGAGCGGGATGTTGCGAAGGCGCCTTTGGGAGGTATGTCTGAGTATGTTGCGGGTATGTCTCGGAATGGGATACTTGTTATAGAGTATTGGTACAGAAGAGGTTTTAATAGAGCAAGAGCAAGAGCAGTTGTGAATGGGAGGAAGGAGCCGGTTATATACTACAATCTACTACAGCCATGGATTGGAGAGGAGTTGTTGGGAATGTCTCGGTACTTTCATCCGGGTTACGGTGATGGAAGGCTACAGACTCTGTACAGATAGGGCCGTGATCACAGTGATCGCGTGAGAGAGGGAGGTGATGACATTCCCCACCAAACCCACCGAACCACCCAAAAGCATTCAAAGCACCCCAAGCACCCCAAGCACCCCCTCCAAGCTTATCCTGTACCTGTCCAAGTACCTGAGACTTTGAGGGTGCAAGGACGGTGGTCATGTGAGCACAAGTTAAGCACAGTTTGTGAGTCGATTGGCCATTGGGAGGAAGGCAGCAGTAGGCATATAGAAACAAAGAGAAGATGCATTGAGCTGTCCGCATTGGGATACACATATGTCTGTGATGATACACTGTTTAATACTGCCAATTCCACCTTGTTTGTTTACAGTGATGGTGTATGTCCATAATATGAGGTTGGGATGAGACAGTACAATTGCAGTACAGATGTATTACAAACACCCATATAACCCATCCATACAACCACCATACAACCACCATACAACCAACCCCCTCATACAAACCACCGTACGTCGTACCCCCAAATCTCCGTCCGTTGTTCCTCATATCCCACTACCCACTACCACAGCACACGACCCTCCCCCGCCTTTTTGGCCTTTGTGGCCCGCTTTAATTGAGGGGGTGCTGCAGAGTGGGTCCCAATCGCCAGCTCTACTCCCTCCCCGCCTTCCCCGATTGGATCTAGCCCACCCTGACTCAGTGCTCCCACTGCGTTGTATTGAATCACGATGACCGCTTGTTGTTGCCTGAGGATGAAGAGTGGACCCTTGTACCCTTGTAGACTGTACCCGTTTCCCCCACACCCGGATACGTGGGTGGGAGGGCGTGGGTGGTGGTGCTGTGCTGAATTGAAGCTTGAGCGGTCTGAGAAAGATGCTAATGTAGGATCTCTGGGGGGATATTTTACATACAGTCATCAGGATATCAATAATATGCGTATTATGCTTTTAATCCTCTATCTACCAATGCTAGAAGAGACAGACTGATGAAGTGACGCGGATTCAGAGGACACCCCAACACCTCTCCTCGTACAAATAGCTCAGCTCCTCCCGTATCGCGATAAGATCGATAAGATCAAACACCAATGACGTCAAGCCCAACCCCACGCCGTCTGGATATGGCCATAGTTAATGAACCTCAACGTGTCTCGAGGCATTTATATATATAATAACTTAATACCCTGGCTGGGTAATCAGGAGAGTTCCACACTGACGGTGTTGATTTACACTCGTAACTTATTGCACTTGACTGACTGATAGTGGTTGAGTTCTGTGGAAAGCTACCATTCTCCGGTGGAGGCATAATCGCGGGATGTGACCCCTCTCTGCCGTTATCTCACATCACGAACTCGCAATGGATTCCGAGGCAGATACTTTGTCAGATAAGTAAACTAGAAAGCAACTGAGCGGCTACTGCGAGTGTCTGAAACCCGAGGAAGACATGAAAGATTTTGCCCGTGACCAAGATATAGCTCCAGCAGCACCGCATCCCACGACAGGCTGCACGGCTTCCTATATATTTAGCCACAACATTGTGTCAACCGCCCGCCCAAGTTATCCATAAACTTATTCCTTAATTTGGACGCATTTCATGACATGTGAACGATCCATGCCTTTCAAACCGGGACGTCACTAAGGAAGTGCATCCTTGGCGCACATAGATGGTGGCAGGGTTATTCTCCGGATTGCAGTGCTTGTCGCTATATCATAAGTGTTAAAAAATGAAATGGCGTGGCAGACCAAAAACTCACGGGTAGCCTGCGCATCGAAGCCCAGGAGAGCGCTTGTTGTCGAGGGTGACCTGAATACCCCTATAGTTAGATGTGTTAGTAAGGATACTGGTGGGGCATGAGGCTCCATGCTCATTATCTCCAATTGTCACGCAGCGGCTCTCGTCGTAGTTGATATCAACAGTCTCTTGCAATTCAAAGCAGTGTTCCTTGGAATAGACATCAATCTAGAAGTCACTGGATTAGTCTTTCTTGTCCACAAGATACGGGGGACGAAATGCTAACATAACCCGTGTACTCGTCCTGGGCCTTAGCAATACTAAGGGCAGCGGCCATAGCCATTGAAATCTTGAAGAAATGCATAGTATTTGGAGAGTCCGTTCAATACAAAAGGTCCATGTAATACTGCCGAAGCTTAGGATTGAAGCTGGATATAAAGAGGGCGGTCAGCTGGCTCCCAGCCTGGCTTTCATACCATTACAATCAAACATGTCTCACATACAAGACATTCAATTTGCTGAGGCCTCGCTTCTCATTCCCAAAAAAAACTCAACATGTGTCACATAAAAGTCATCCAATTCGTTATGGCCTCAATTCTCATTCCGGAAAAGTTAGACTTGACTAAAACATCAAGAGGGTGGTAACACGCGAGTGCCTGAAACCTGAGGAAGACATGAAGAGCCGTAACTGCTATATAGCTCCAGCAGCCTTACGCTGGCCTGTATGGCTCCTGTATGCTCGTCCATATTGCTGTATCAACCATCCGTCCAAATGATACATTGGCCTATTTGTGTACTTCGAGGCATCTGAATGCCTTATAGTGTGGCCACTCATGCTTCACCAAGGACGTACATCCCTCGCCAACAAGGACAGTGGCGGGGTAGTGCGACTGGCACTTCGTGTCGCCATATCCTGGTGTTAGAATGGAATAGCATGGGGACAAAATGTTTTTAGAGAGAAGAGAGAAGAAGCTTACGGATAGAGTGAGCATCGGAGCTCGGAATTCATGTCCCTGAGGCTGAGACTCATAGATCTATGGTAAGACGTGTTAGTATAAACTGGAGTCGGGAAAAGGGGCTCCGTACCTCATGTTTTCATCAAGCGTAACGCATTCACCCTCGTCTTCAGACATTTCAACACCAAAATAAGGGCGGTTTGAGCAGTCCTTGGTAAAATAGATAATAGCCTGGAAGTAACTGAATTAGACCTCCTCATTCACAAGATATGATGGATGTAATACCAACCACATTAGGGACATCACCGTCAGCCTTGGACATAGTAAGGGCGGCGGCCACAACCAACGAAATATTGAAGAAATGCATAGTGCCTAAAGAATCTGTTCAATATTAAGAATCTGTTTATTCTGAGGGAGGTTGGGGGTAAAGCTGGAGATGCAGACGGAGGCCAGTAGGACAGTGGCCAGGCTTTTATACCCATCTCAGCTCAACATGTCTCATGCACAAGACAAGAAATAAGTTTGGGTCTCATTTCTCATCACGGAAAAAATTCACATATGTCTAAAACATCAATAGAGCGGTTAACGCGCGACACTGAATTCCGAGGAAGACACGAAAGTTTGCCCATGCCCAAGATATAGCTGCAGTACCACCACATTTTGTGCCAGGCCGTGCAGCTCCTATATATTTGACCACCACACCGCATCAACTATCCGTCTATATCCATGCCTAGTTGCATATAATCGCTTTTGAGTCTTTAAACGGATATTCGTCTAGGCTAGTGCATCCCGAGTTTAACGCGATATCAACGGTCTCGCCGTAGCAGTCGTCGTCTCTGCATACCAGAATTAGAAAACAGAATCGCGAAGGGGACAAGGGAAGGGGTGACAACTCACTCGTAGGCTGTGCATGAGGCCTCATTAACAACTACGTCAATGGATCTATGGTTAGACGTGTTAGTAGGGATACTGGTGTTGGGGAGAGATGCTCGTACTTCATGTATTCAAGGGAGGCACAACCGCCTGGTAAGACGGCTCGTCCTGCGTTCCTTTGGCAGTCATCTACGTCGATCAAAAGAGCCTAGAATTATATCAGCTTTTATTTTCCACGAAGGTATAAGACGCAAAGCTAACTATAACGTCCTGGGCCGCAGCAGCCCCAAGAACTGCGGCTATGGCCATTGAAGTTTTGATGAAATGCATAATGCCTGCAAAGTCCGTTCGATACTGAGAGTCTGTATATACTGACGAAGCTGAGGGGTGAAGCTAAATATGTAGTGGGCGGTCAGTGGGCCACCAGTCTGATTTATATACCTCCCACTACAGGTCAACATGTCTCACATCTAAGACATTCAGCTGGCTTGGGCTTCATTTATTACTCCGAAAATGTTATAATGACTAAAACATCAATAACCTCGCGGCCTAAGATCTGCAAGCTGAATAGCTAGGATAATCCAGTGCCACGAACACACAATTACGCTTCCCTCCACAGAGATAGTAATTAGAATTGGTAGCATCGAATTCAGAGGAAGACATGAAAAGAAGACCGTTGACTAAGATATACCTCTAGCAGCACCTCATCTTGCGCCGGCCTGCTCTAATATGTTTGTCCATCACACCCCATGAGCCATCTACCTTGCATTCATCCCGACGCAAACGGTCCGAAGCATTTGAATGATTTGAAGTCTTTCCAAGGACTCTCGAGTAAGTTTTCGCACCCGTAGAATACATCCACACGCCCGACGTCCTGTCCGTTGCAATTGTCCTCTCTATATACCGGATTAGAAAATAGGATTGCGGAGCGGACAATAGAGGGCAAAGCTAACCGGTAGAGTGTGCACTTGGCGCCGGGACCCCATGCTTCAATGGATCTTTAATTACACGTGTTAGTAGGAATACTCATGTTGGGAAGAAGGGCACGTACTCCATAGAAGCTAAGCTGCCACATTGTCCTGGGAGGAATGGTTGTGTGTCTTGTGCGTCCTTTCCATCGCATTAGGGTTTCTTATATAAAACGGCCTATAAATGCATCAGCTTTTCTCATCCACAAGGTATAAGACGGAATACTAACTACAGGGTACCCCGGCGGCTGCGCCAAAGCAACCCCAAGGACAGTAGCTATAACCATTGTAGCTTTGAAGAAATGCATAATGCTTGCAAAGTATGCTTTAATAATACGGAGCCGTGAAATACTGAGAAATCTCAGGGGTGAAGTTGAAGATGTAGAACGGCGGATGGTGGGTTACTAGTCTGGCTTATATACCCAGCACAGCTCAACATATCTCATATATATAACATGCAATTGGCTTGATCTTCATCTGCTATTTCCGAGAAATGTTACATTTAGCTAAAACATAGATAACATCGCGGCGCAACATCTCCCAGCTGAGTAGCTAGAGAAATCCTGTGCCAAAACACCTAGTCATGCTGTTTCAACCATATGATTACGTTCATCCCTAACCCATATAATATAATCAATTCGGTAGGCTGCATATGATGGATTTCTTGTCTAGCCATTGCTCATCGAGTAAGCTACTGCATCCGGATGTCGTATCGATATTGACAGCTTCGCTGTTGCAACCAGTATCTCTGTATACAAGTGTTAGAAAATAGCACTGCAAAGTGAACGATAGAGAGAGAGACATACTCGTAAACAGTACATATAGCATAGCTAGTAAACATACTGATAGATCTGTAATTAACTCGTGTTAGTAGGAATACCAGTACTGAGAAAATCGAGATGTACTGTACCTCATATTTTCAAGGTAACCACATTGTCCTGAGGCGAGTGGTTGTCCTTCATTCCTGTCGCATTGGTCTACTTCATGCAGAAAACCCTGGGGCCGCATTAGCCTTTCTTATCCACAAGGTATGAGCACAAAACTAACAATATATTCCTGGCCTGAAGTAACCTCAAGGATAGTGGCTAGAGCCAATGAAGCTTTAAAGAAATGCATGGTGCCTGCAAAGGTCGATAGTAAGGGTCCGTATAATATTGAGGAAACTCAGGGGTGAAAAAGCTGAAGTTGCAGAAGGGCAGTCACGGGCCACCAGCCTTGCATATATACTCAACATGTCTCACGTATAAGACATGCAATCAGTTTTTAGCTTCATCTGTTATTTCCGAGAATGCAACATTTGACTGAAACATTAATACTCTAACGGCCCAAGATCTGCATGCCGCTGCAAGCTGAGTATAGCAACTATAGCAATTCTGTGTCACCACATCCAATCACGCCGTCTCTACACTGCCAGTAAGACGAATAAGAAGCCTCAAAATCTCTCGTGCGTCTTTGCGCGACTGTATAGAGACAGTATGAGTATTTCTGTGGCAATCAGGCTGCCCGTTCGCAGCTGAAGGGAACTGAAACTTGGGCTTGTATTACTGAACTGAGACGTGCGAGAGGAGATCGAATTTGCTCGATTGACTCTTTATGTCAGATGGTAACTATGATTGCCCCATAGCCCAGCTGCTATCATCCGTGTCCTTGAATCAACAGACACTACCACCCTCAGCCAATCCGCGTTGATCGTTCGTCTACATTTATCCCTAATTCAATTATTTCGATTAGATGCATTTGATTGAATAATAAAATGACCACTCGTCCATTGTCAAGTGAATGCATCCCGGTTGTATTACATCTAATGCCAATAGTGGGATATCACAGATTGCAGCACATACTACTGATCTTTTTGTATGAGAACCTCACATTAAACAAGGCGCTGGCAGCGAAACACCCCTATATTAGGTTGGTGGTCTCACGGCCGAATATCCGCATCTCTGCATGGCCCACAACTGTCTCACTTCCCACCCCTAATCACAGCACCACTCCTATGTTCCTGCCAGGCAACGTAACAAATATATTGCTGAGCTTCTCTATTTAATCCTGCTTTTGACTCTCCCCTAATGGATCATTGTGTTATTTTAGAATAGTAACCACCGCTCATCCACAAGGCAACCTGCCGTCTTCCGTTTCTCAGGATTGATAACCATCAATGTTCTCAGCAATGCAATAGACTCCTCCTTCTCCTCCTTAGTGATGATGGCAGCTTTGTGAAACACCCCGCCACAACAACCCTACTTTGCCTATCCAGTAACCCCGCGGATACCGCCCAAACAAGCGTACCATCTCCTCCGCATGCGTCTTTACGTCATACCTTCTGTTCCGGCCGTTGCACGCATGGAAATCGTGCACCCCGTCCACCATCTCCAGTACGGCGCCAAGATTCCTAATATCGACTGCTGGGCCCAGGACGCGCTGATGACTACCTCCGGGGCGCGGAAGAGTATGGGTTGGACTGGCGCCAGTCGCGGTGATGGATCAAGCCTATACCTCCCGTCGCTTCGGGTTTTAAGCGCCTAATAAACGTTGGCCCTGGAAGTTCGTTAGCTTGAGCTATAATTATATAGATAGTATATATAGATTGACGGAAACATACTGTTGATTGCGTACTAGCCAGACAGTAGTATAGCGACCGTGACATATTTTTCGGAGGACATCGTAGCGGTCATTGTGATACTCATCAAGATGCACAGGGTGAAATCCTCCCGGAACATAACGATCACATTCTATTCCTCGTCAACAAATGTACCCATAGCTAGAGATAGCTCAATACAGATACAAGTGACAGATACAAGCGACAGGTACACGTGCTAAGGGAGTGATAACATAGCGTCGGGTGCAACCGTGTGATGGGGATTATGAAATGGAGCCGCTGGGGAGGCACCGGAGGCTATGAGGGGTACACAGGGTACCCGAAATGGTCTAGCCGCCAGTCGATTACTGCCAGTCGATTAGCGCCGAACGATTGCCACCAGTCGATTCAACGCTCATCGGTAACCAACACCGCCAATCTACAGCCAGCGGTTTTATTATTAGATGAAGCTCTGACAGCATATAGACAACCTGTTGGAGTTTACGGGGCGATAGCCCAACCAGCAAACATCTTAACCAATGAAAGCACCATTGCTTAACTTTTCCTGTCAAAAACTCAGTGCCGATGCGCTACAGATTAGACTAACCGACTACTCGACTGAGCTGTTCAGAGGCCCAAGTTCCTACTTTCCTTCTTGCATTGTATACAATTGTCGCGAAGCGAGAAGCGCTGACTTGCTCCTCTTTCTCATGATGAAACTGGCGTGGCCCTGGCCACGACCACATTGGCCAAGGCTGCGCTGGTTTCATACTTTATGTTGGTTATTTTCACAATAGATGTTGTGGTGTTTATTTCGGCCTGACTATAACAAGGCTTCTCTCTACATCTCTTTCATCTCTTCTTCCTCGACATTCTTTTTGTGTATTCCACCGCTATATTTTACGTCACACATCTAATAATTACCTATTTTATATTTACAAGCTGAGGCTCCTCATGGATAGCGAATATCTCTTCACCCTCGTACCTCTGACTGCCGCGGCTACTCGCATAGTCAACGCGAACAAGTGTTACCATGAAATATATAAAGGTACCAAATCTTTGAGCTTTAAGACCTCACATAGGTCTCGGTTTCCTGGGCGTCTTATATCTTTTGGACGTCAACCCGTAATTAACGATGTTATCCTTCCCGACGACGAATCCCCAACGTTCGTACTTCTACCTTCTTTGCACTGCAGTTGAAACATATCTTCCGAACTGACGCTATATAGTTTACAATGCTCATTCTACCTTCTTTCAAACGGAGAACTCATGCTAGAAGACGCCACTACCGGCCACCATACACGTATTATTTGGGAAGACAACGATAGACAACACGAAAAGTATTCACTAGAGGGAGATCCACGGAGTCGCATTATCCCCCTGGCCAATCCACAGTTGATGCAGATCGTCTTTGGGGCAGAAGTCTCCTTTCAATTCAAATGGAGATTATCTGTCGATTCTGAAACGTCCAAGAAAAAGCTATCCTCGATTGCACGAGCTATCATTGCCTCTAACCAAGGGATGACAATAGCTGAGCCACGGGACAGTCATCCACATCTTACAAGGCACGAATGCAGAACATTTAACACGCCAAATGTTCCCACGGAGTTTGATGATAACCCCCCACGACAGATTCATGAGTACGATACGATAGATTCTGGGGCAGGGTGGGAATGTGTTAAAGCCGTAGACCTGAGAACAGGACGCATTTGGGCTGTGAAGGGAAGCAGAAACCCCGAGGAGAAGGTTATAGGAGAGCCCTGGAAATCTGCCTTCACACAAGAAGTGGAAACCTTAGCGCAGCTAAGTCACGTCCGTTTTCCACCCAGCTTCTGCTGTTTGCTCTCTTTCTTTTTGCTAACTAAAGCTATAGCGTAATATTATTCGCCTCGAGCATCACCAGGGATGGTCACTAGGGCCGCCAGTGCAGATTTTCTTCCCACTCTACAAAGGAACTGTGCGTGATCTTTTACATCAGCCTCATCGATGCTTCGAAAATCCATCGGCTCCCGAAAGTTGGGTCCCCAGCTTCATTAGCCAAACCCTTGCTGGTCTGGCCTTTATCCACAAGAACAACATGGTCCACCGAGACATCATGCCAGAAAATATCGTCTACGACAATGGGGGGCCAAACAACTCTAAGATGTTTTATATCTCCGGCTTCGGATTGACGGTGCCAACGGGGCTTGCTAATGGTGGTGCTGGCAGCCTCTCCTTTCTGGCACCCGAAACTACCCGTTATTCTCATTGCGGTTCCGCATCCGATGTCTACGCCTTCGGTGTGACGCTTCTCGAAGTTACCGGCAAGTACTGCATTAGCGAATCTCGACTCAGCACCGATGAGTGGCGAGCGAAGCTCAAGGCATTCAATGCAAAGCACTACGCCAGCTATCGTGATGCAGTGGATCCCGATGCTCGATTGCCCGAGTTGCAACCGGGACATTCTAGAATCCAGTCCTTGATAGACAACCATGTCGTTCGTAAGAGTCTAAACTGCGTCCTAGAACAGGATCCAAAACTTCGGGCAACGGCATCGGAAGCTTGCCGCAATCTTCTGGTGGACTACCCTCTTGTTGTGAATGAGCGACGGCTCCGAAGAGATGCCTCCCCCCTGCCACGAAGGGAGATAGCGCCCCAGCCTCGAAGAGAGGTCCTACTCCAGATTCGAAGGGAGGTAGCTCCCAAACCCCAAAGAGAGATCGCACTCCAGCGTCGAAAGGAGCTAGCTCTCGAGCCACGAAGAGAGGTCGCGCTCCAGTGTCGAAGGAATTTAGGTCCTAGGCCCCGAGTGGTCGCATTCCGACCGCGCAGAGAGGTAGCTCCCAAGCCTCAGGTAGTTGCATTTCAACAGCGAAAGTGGGTAGCTCCCAAACCTCGAAGAGAGGTTGAACTCCGACAGCGACGAGTGTTGGTGCCCCAACGCCGAAGGGTGGTCGCACCGCGTCTTCGAAGGGAGGTATCATTCCGGCCTCGAGTGGTCTTCGAGCGCCGTTCTGAAGTAGGCAACCCCCGGCCTATAATAATAGATGTCCATCCTCGAGGAGTCAAGCCCAGGGCATGCCCGAGATTAGTGCGGAGACCAACCAGGAGAGTGGTGGCAATTCGGCAGAGGTAGTGACGGAGGCAACATTCATACTTAGCGTGATTTGGGAGTTTGTGTCGTTAGAAACCTTTTTTTGGTCGAGGGTCGTCAATTTTGTAGTTCATACCATATTCATATTTATGTTATATTATGCCATGGTAACAGTTTAAACGATGTATCTAGAGTAGTAGGTGAAGCTGGGCCACTTCGCAATGACAGCCATTTCGATTAATGGCAGCATTGCGTGTTAATATTAAATGCCTATTGGCAAACTAATCTATGTACAGTATATCAATCTTTAGACAAATCCAAATTTCGGGTATCTTCTTTAACAGCTTCCTAGACGCTGCCCTTTGCAGCTCCTGGGAACATGGACTCTATGGCGTCTCCCAAGCCCTGGCCACCAACCGTCAAATCTTTGAAAGCTGGGCAGCTCAAGTCGAGAAGTGCAGAACCAAGGGTGTCGAATAGCATCTTGAGAGGGACTTCAATTATACTGAACACGGTCGACAAGGAGTTGGGAGAGAGGGTCTTGAGAACCTCGAAGACGAAACAGAGAAGATTATTGCCCTCGAGAAGAGTCTGGGCGTTCAAGACTCCGCCAGTCAGATCGCCCAAGTCAACTCCCGTAAAACTATCCACAGATCCAGTGTTACCGCCAATGCTGGACGGTGATGTTAGTCATAAATGGTAATGAGGGGAAAGGCAAAGCTCACCTGCCAAGCTCGGGGTGCTTCGCAACGAAGTAGAGGATATCGAGGTTCAACTGCACCAGGGTGTAGTCGACGGGGGTTCGATACCAATTCTCTGGAATCCTCTCCCATCCCTTGTTGTAAGTAAAATTGCCCGGTTCTCCCTCGATTGCGAAGAAACTCTTGGCAATATCCTTGGCTAAATGATGTTAGTAACAACCCCTAGGAGGCCAGTGGACAATCTTACTGAACGAGCCTGAAAGGTTCTCTTTGGAGTAATTGGCGAACATCCTTGTGGGGAAAATAAATCCTGCATTGCGAGCGATCATGCCAGTGAATGGGCCATAGTAGAAGTTCGGGTTGGTGGCTTTCGACTGCTGGAAGCGAACGTTCGCTCTCTCAGCCATGATATCGATGTTAAAGTCACCGACGGCATCATTGGACATGTTAAACCACTCCGAGAATTGGTTAAGCTCGAGGTTGGCGTTATCACCGGTTAAATATAAATCGTTGCGAGTATTTGACGAATCCGACTCGATGATGTTATGGGAGCCAATCAGACCCCTCGGCTTGCCTGTATAATTTATTAGAAATGCAACGGGCAATAAAAACTCCAGAGGCAACTATACCTAACAACCCGAGGACATTTCCAAGGAGGTTGCTCACTGCAGTGGATTCCCCTCCGATAGAGAATCCTGGGTCCAGAGAGAGAGGGTTGCCAACAAAAACTGTCCCCATCACGGCGAGAAGGCCACCCAGCTCAACACTCATTCCGTAGACTGTTTCAGCATTAGAAGGTGCGTAAAAACGAGGTCATTTGCCACCACTTACTCTTGTTGATAGCCGCAGTCGCCTCTATCACCTGCAGAGTATGTTAGGTAAAGTACGTGTCGCATATGATAAGGCCACACCAACATTTGTGACGCCATTGCGGCCGATATATCCATGATTCGCGAGGGCGTTAAGTCCTGGGCAAGGTCCGCGCTGGTCGCCAGCAGAAAAGTCAGGCGGGATGAAGGAGTGGTCGCCCGTAACTGTTGTTGATATGTTAGATATTGGTCAGACCACAGAAGAGTACTCGGGTATTGCTGACCGTCAATAGGCGTAGTCAACGGGTCAAATAGCAGTCGCTTTTCGTGGCTTTCTTGGGCAACGCCACGAAGTCCTTCAGCCAACTTGGCAATAACATCCTCCGACAGCAATGAATCTCCAGCCACAGAGGGAAACGAAAGCGCAACACCGCTGAGAGCGGAAAGCGAAACGAGGGAGTGTGCAATTTTCATATTGAAACAAAAACAATTCAATCGCGACCTCAAAAAGGAATGACAGGAGTAAATGCACAGAGTAAACAGAACATATCAAGAAACATCGACGGCGTCTGTCGTTTGGCGCGGCCAGCACGTAATTCCTGACCCAGAATCCATTGAGTTAGCCCAAAAGCTCGGGTCATCACGCACGTTTTTCGTCGTTGTAATTGCTCCATGCGCAGTGGAAGCTGGGTAGGTGGGAACCTGCCCCGTTCCCCCTGGAAATTAGTTTAACGGGGACCAAGGTGCAGACCCCAGACTTTGCAGTGCCGATCTATTGAGTTGGCGGGAATGGTCCGGCACCAACAAAATGCGCTATGCAAGCTTAAGCGGGGACGCCCCTTGGGCGTACAGGAGGTCCTGGGCAACGGCTTACTTTGATCCACAAAAATAACGGCCAGCGTTTTAATTAGGGTATTTCGTCCAGTAGAGCTCCTTGGAGCATTTATCTCACCCGCATGTGAGGCAAATATCCATCGTCCTGATTTTGTATACGGCATAGTATATGGTACCATTGGCACAGGCATGGTTATCCTTGCCATTTACGATAGCGGAAACTTCATGGCACGGCCCCCTATCACTAACAAAATCATTAGACAGTAGGGCTGGGCAAACTGTAGAACTCATGGGGAATAGACTGACACGATTCCATCCACTCATACTCGGCATTTGAGGCCCTTGGCGTACAAGTCAGAGGCGTGCTAGCTGCTCGTACTCCCTGTCACTGGATAGGCCAGCTACATTACATGTCTTGCTCACCCGCCTACAATATGTATCGTCCTTACCTTGAAGATATGTCTGCCATGTTATATTCTTTTCTTCTTTCCTTTGGCGTTTGAATTCAACATCGGACTTTGTGGCCATGAAGTTCCTAACCATCGCCGTGACTGTTCTTTTGTCAGTCTATAATGCGAGCCTGGTAGCTGGCTTGGAATTGCCGCCCAAAGGCACATTGCCGCCGTCATGTGGGGTAAGAGATTTCAACCTCCGATTGAAGACTCACCAACTTATTCAAACAAACAGTTGACATGTATCACGGAGTTGATACTATCGAAAACAAAGTGCTCGCTCACCGACGCAAAGTGCATCTGCCCAAACGCTCAATTAAATGAAGACATCACCGTTTGCGTTGCCACCAGTTGTTCAATCAGAGATCAACTGGCAACCAAGAAGTTTTCCAGCGACTTTTGCGGTGTTGTGCCACAAGATAGGACAAAACTTGTGTCTGTCGTTGGAGTCACATTCGGCGCCCTGGCTCTTATCACATTTGGTCTTCGGATCCTATCAAAGTGTTTACGCGCCGGAGGGCAGTTCGGCATGGACGATTATACTATTATGGTAACCATGGTATATATACCCTTATAATGTGTGAAGTAACATATATTAACTGTATTTAGGCCATTACCATTCCTTTTTGTGCCCTTTCAGTGCTTCGTGAGTATACCTCAAAGTTTTAGCAACATGTCAACTACTAACGAACGAATAGTTGCCAATCATGGGCTGGGCAGAGACATGTGGAACGTCCATCCTGACGACATAACATCCATTCTTTACGTGAGTTTCTGGCTGAACAATCACCAATAAATATCACTAATAACAAATAGATATATTATTGGGACGAGTTGATGTACGTTGCTATTGTACCTCTCACCAAGATTTCCATCATTTTTCTATACCTACGAATCTTCCGCGAAAAGAACTTTCTATACTTTGCCTATGCATTGATAGCTGCCAACGTTGCCTACCTCCTCGCATTTGAGGCAATCTCTATTTTCCAATGCTGGCCAATTGAGGGAGCGTGGAGAGCATGGGACGGCACCTTTCCTTCGAAATGCCGCAACGTCAATCTTCAAGGTTGGATGTCTGCCACATTCAGTATCATTCTCGACGTTTTAACGTTGATATTACCACTACCATCGCTATACCAACTTGAGATGTCGATGAAAAAGAGGATTCAGATCATGATGATGTTCAGTGTTGGCATTTTGTGAGTTTCGCCACTCTATCCCCGCCCAAACATTCAGCTAATCCAACTTCACAGCGTCACCATCGTTAGCGTCGTGCGCCTGCGTACTTTCACGAAATATGCCAACACAACAAATCTGACTCGTAAGTTTTCTCCCCCCACCAAAATCAATAATTCACAGCTGACGCAACTACAGAGGATTATGTGGAACTTGGCTACTGGAGTACGATAGAAGTCCCAGTTGGAGTGATATGCGCATGCATGCCTTCGATCCGGGCACTATTCCGCAATGTATTCCCAAACATTTTCGGAACGACTCAGAAGGGCCAGTCAAGCTCAGGAAGGCTCTCAACAACATTAACACCACAAAGCAAAAGCAAATCCGAATATGCCAATATATCGAAGCACGGAGCAAGTTCGTCGGTGATCGGGCTGGTGCCGTTGGACAATCCCCAGGAGAGCGAAAGGTACAAGAATTCTGCTTAAGGGGGTGGCAACCCCTCCTTTGCTGATTGCCATTCAATTGTTCGAGTATGTATGATAGGGGGCTTATCATTTCTGATGTAAATATTTGCAAGACATATTGATTGCGGGACATTTACTAGCGGAGACGGGTGGGGACGGGTGGCCAAAGGGGCTTGTCTCAGTGTATAGTGGGGGTGCAGAGTAACTGCTCGTCAAAGGTTAGCCGTCGCTGTAGACTAGTCGAGTCTTCCTGTCATATTGAAAAGAAGTGGGACATGGCATTATTCTCCTTATTCTCCTTATGATTGTGCAATCTTACGTCGTGGAGTAGTTTTGTGCCAATCTCTGCCACCCACATTTTATGTAAGATCTTGCCGCCCTTGTCAAACCCCCCGCAATTGATATCCTTGCCACATACGGCGTGGCAAAGGTCTCGGTGCGGCCCACCCTGGTAGTCAACTTCTCCCCGCACAACATCTCCACTTCTGACAGAATAATGGCTCAAATACCCGACGACGAAGTTTCCCGAAGACGCCGTTGTTTCATGGCGTGGACTTTCGCTAAATATACCCTCGTTCAGTGCATACGAAGTACAAGCATGCTGGTTTGCCAAAGAATTTTATATTATCGTTCAAGGTTCGAGCTGGGATCATCTCTGCCGACAGAGTCCGACAATGTACCAGCTGCTTGGTTCAATCAATCGGATAGGCAAGAATTCTTCAACACAAGCTATGTTACCTCCGAAAAAGCTTAGGCCGCCCATGGTAGCTTGAAGCCTTCCGAGTGAGCGGCAGTATTCAAATTGCACCTATCAGCGATCATACTTAATCAGGCTTTTGTTGCTGCATGACAGAACGATGCAGGGGCGTCCATCTCAGTAAAACTGCGGCCCACCGAGGACTTGGCAACACTTCCGAGCAAAACATCCGTGCTCTATTTTCTATGATGACGACCATTTCTGCTTATGGCCCGTGTTCTTCATTTGCCGTGTGTAGTTTATGGGTCTATCACTTGGCGGAGGACAACCCCGGCGGCGGCCAAGCCCTTCCTGGTCTGCACCACCTGGGTCCACTGCTGCAATGGTTCGTTCCAATGCTCACGGGGACTAAAATGGCACAGCCGCACAGGTGCTGGCGGAGTACCTGTCATATTCCGCGGAAGGCGGGATAGAGGAAGCTGTGCCTCTCAAGTAAAATAAAACCTACACGCCGGTGGCTGGCCGTACGCTGTTTTGCCTTTAAGCTTCAAGCCCAGTCATTCATTGTGTTGTTCTCATCAGGGCTTTTCCTTTCTGCAAGATGCTCTCATTATTGCCTTTGAGCGCGTTCCTTTCTTTTACAAGTACTGCATTTGCGGCGTATGTTATACTTCCAAATATTACACTCAAAGGAGACAGTAACTAACTTCCCCAAAGTGTTGTCCATGGCCACCCTCACCAAGGGCACTCCCAGCGCCAGGTGATCTCAAACACAACATGGCTGGAAAACTATGAGTACGTCGTTGTTGGATCTGGACCCGGCGGTGGTCCAGTTGCAGCCAACTTAGCCATTGCTGGCTTTAAAGTTCTCCTGATTGATGCTGGAGACGACCAAGGCGATGCATTAGAACAACAAATCCCTGCTCTCCAGTTGCAATCGACAGAATACGGACCGATGCGATGGGATTTCTTTGTCAACCATTACTCCGATGAGACACGACAAAAGAAGGATTCTAAAATGGTGTACCAGACAACTTCTGGGGAGCAATATGTCGGACTGGATCCCCCAAGTGGCGCAACTCCTCTGGGTATTCTGTACCCAAGAGCAGGGACACTGGGCGGATGCTCTGCTCACAATGCTTTGATCACGATCTATCCACATGACAGTGACTGGAAAAATATTGCAGGTATTACAGGGGATGATTCATGGAGCCCTGACAATATGAGGAAATATTTCATGAAGCTAGAGAGGAATCGCTACCTTCCTAGCAGTATCATCGGCCATGGTTATGATGGGTGGCTTGGAACGGCTCTTACAGACCTGTCACTTGTGATCAAAGACCCCAAGCTTCTCTCGCTCATCATTGCCGCTGGCACTGCCATGGGCAAGGGCCTAATTGGACTTTTGCTCAACACTGTTGTCGGTCTTGGTGAAGTTTTGCTCCGTGACCTCAATGCCCCAGGGCAATCCAGCAAGTCCGGACTATACCAGGTTCCCCTCGCTATGACTGACTCAAAGCGAAACGGACCGCGCAATTTCGTTCTAGACACAGCCAATGCTGTCAACAAGGATGGTTCTCGCAAATACCATCTCGATATCAAGCTCACGACTCTCGTTACCAAGGTTCGCTTCGACCATGACGGGCCAACTGTTAAAGCTGTCGGCGTTGATTTCCTCGATGGTCAAAGCCTTTACAGGGCTGACCCTCGAGCTGGTTCCGCCACGGTTACTGGCTCTGGCAGTGTGAATGCCACACGCGAGGTTATTCTTGCAGCTGGTGCTTTCAACACCCCTCAACTTCTCAAACTCAGTGGTGTCGGCCCAGCCGCCGAGCTCGAATCTTTCAACATTCCCGTCGTCGTCGACCTTCCTGGTGTCGGCACCAACCTACAAGATCGCTATGAGAACACTGTCATCGGCGACAGCCCTACCGATTTCTTCATCACAAAAGATTGTACCTTCTTGGAGACTATGCCAGATCCTTGCCTGACAAGTTGGACCAACGGCATCGGCCCAATCACTAAGGGCACCTACGGTACTAATGGTATCGCCATCGCCGTCGTCAAGGAATCCTCCGTCGCTGAGGACGAACCTGATCTACTCATTTCTGGCGCACCAGCCAAGTTTAAGGGCTACTTTCCAGGATATGCGCATGACGCTCTCAAAGATGCCCATTACTGGGCTTGGATTGTGCTCAAGGCGCACAGCAGGAACAACGCTGGCTCAGTCACTCTGCGCTCAACCGATCCACGCGACATGCCCAACATCAACTTCAACTCTTTCGATACCGGTGTCACCGCAAACGGCGCAGCCGACAAGGATCTCCAGGCCGTCTACGAGGCGATGGAATTCTCGCGTAAGATCTTCAAGGATCTGATTCCTCTCGATGGCGGCTTCAAGGAGGTCTGGCCGGGACCAAACGTCACCACGGAGGCGCAGATGAAGGATTTCATCAAGGACGAGGCATGGGGACATCATGCTAGCTGCACTTGCCCTATTGGAGCTGATGATGACCCAATGGCGGTGTTGGACTCGAATTTCAAGGTTAGGGGCGTGGAGGGGCTGCGTGTCGTTGATGCCAGCGTCTTCCCCAAGATCCCAGGGTTCTACATCGCGGCCCCAATCTATATGGTGAGCGAGAAGGCGAGTGATGTTATTATCCAGGCTGCGTCAGCATGAGGAGATGCGTCAGTAGGGGGGTGATTTTGGCATTTAGCGTATTTGAGTAAGCTTGTGTATATTATACATTTCACAGAGACATATTTAACACTCAGCATTGTAATATAAGGGGTTGACTTTGCTGAAAATTGCTTGTCCCTTCGCTATATAAATTTATAGCCTTCACTACGCAATAACTAAGACTTTGCTGTTGAGCTTCGTTCCGCCTTTAATTTCCTCCTCGCATCGGTTTCTTTGACCATGTCATCCACTAATTTCTGAATATCAGCGCTAGAGTATTCAAGACAAGGTCCATCCTGCGGGTTTCTTGTCCAACCAGCATAAGGATCGTTGTCCCGAGTTAGCTTTGAGTACTCCATAATCGTCTTTCGGATACGAGCGGAAATGTTCTTTCGATTTAACAGTAGCCGCTGTTGTGACTCGTAAATGAGCTCCATGCCTCGGACAAGTGCAATCTGCGATGAAGATCGTGGTACTATGTTTTGCATGTGCTCTTTCAGGAGCAGGTAGAATGATACATGCCGATCACAACTGAAGTATGTATCTTGCAGACTCAGCTCATACGAGGGTGGGTATAATCCAGCCAGCTCCCAATCTATGATACCGGCCAACTTGTAGTTGGATTTACCATCCACTGAGATGCGCGATTGAAGAATTAGATTGCGTGGCGTGAGATCGTTGTGGCAAAGCACAGATTCTCCTGCCCATCTTCCAATGTCGGAATTGTTAATGACTATTGATCCCATGTCTTCAAAACTGGACTGGATCCTGACATCTTGTGAATCACCGCCAACGGACTCCATAGTACAGAATGTCTTTTTAACCTTTCTCTTTTCCATGATAGAATATAGTAATGCATGCCCGTTGTTTAGAAGTCCCGTGTGAGGTCCACCAAAAACGCCAGGCGTCTCCAAATCTCGTTGGGCCTCCTCATCATCTTCACCAAGCATCTTGCGCATTGTTT
>JPJR01001396.1:0-16647 GCA_000750675.1 Pseudogymnoascus sp. VKM F-3808 | reverse complement strand
GGGTGAAGGGGTATGAGAGGATGGGGGAGGTGTGTGTGGAGTTGGGGGAGGTGGTGGATGTGCTTTGGAGGAGTGGGACGCGTGAGTTTGGCCTTTTCTTTTGTCCTTCAGATTAGTCCTTGCTGGGGTGCTAGAGGGTTTTGGTATGCCCTGGTACCTAGGAGACGGCTCCCTGCGTTGGCGACGGATAGCGGGGAAAAGAATGGAGGCTGACACTTGACAGCGAGTCTGCAGATCCCGTATCTCTTCAACATCGCGCTAGCAATATCGGAGTATCTCCCCTCGTTCCCCGCCGCGCCAGGGGCGACGTTTGGGCTGCTGCGGAAGATGGACCATGCGCTTGCGAGTTTACTGGTTGGGCGGGATGTGGCGAGCGGGGAGGCGCTGCCGGGGCTGCAGGAGGAGGGGAGTGGGATGAGTAGGACGGATATGGTGAGGTGTAAGAGTATTGTTGAGCAGACGCGGGTGGTGGTTGTGGAGGTTATGGGGAGGGAGGGGGAGGTGGAGGATGAGGAGAGTGTGGCTGCGGAGACGACGGAGGATGAGGAGACGGATGGCGGGGATACGCGGATGGGTTGGGATGAGGAGGACGACGATGAAGCGGCGCTGCATAACATGGATGTTGCCAAGGTGTACGAGAATACGATTGAGCGGCTGAACGAGGCGTTGAATCGCGGGACGGCGTATGATGTCGGCGCTTCGGGTTGAAGAATCTCATTCCCCGAGTTACATTTCCGACAGCGTGCCGAAGATGATCTACCGGGCATACGACAGCAAGGGATGCTGCCACGTGTAGCTGGGTTAAGGACACTTTGGACGGCATCTGGCAGAGAGTCATTTACAAGGCTATCCCTAGCTGTTGTTTGCTTACCTTGCCTGTACGCCCGGGGGGGTGAGATCGCCGGATGTGAAGACTTGCAGAACTTCGGATAACTGCATGAATGTCTTGCGGGAGGCGAGGGACAAAGGAATTATGTGCTTAGCGCTGCGGATACGAGGATATCTTATCGGATCTGTATTCTAATAATTGCATTTCACTGTTGTGCTTGGAAGGTGTCTTCATATTATTTTTATTTCATAGGCTCTGCGCGGACGTTACGGAATAATCCCGCAACGCTGTGCGACTGTTTACAACACCGCTTCAGCGCCTCCTATAACCGTCATCCCTTCTACCGCCTCGACTCTCGTAGCCACGGTCGCGGTCACGGTATCTATCCCTATCCCTGTCGTCGCGTCTCCTTCCATCGTCTCGCGAATCATAGTGACGCGCCTCTTTCCTCCTGGGGCTCGGACTCCTGCTTCGTGACTTTTCGCGCCTCTCAGGGCTGCGACTCGGCTTGCCTCCCCTTTCCCGTTCCCTCTCTCCCCTCCTCCGCAATTCCTCCTCATCATACACCATACCGTACCTATCTCTCCTCGCTCCATAGTCGTCGGTCTTGTAGTGCCTCTTCTTCTCTAGTCCACTCACACCACCGAATCCACCGCCGCCCTGTCGCCTCTTTGAGTTCGTCGCCGTGCGCCACGTGTCAGAGAGCTTCGAGACCGACTGTGAGAAGTCGACGTGGATTCGGTGGTCGTCAATAAGCACCCCTTGCATCTTGAAGTAAGCTTGTTCGCAAGAAGTCTGGTCTGCATATTCGATGAAAGCGTATTGAAGACTGTCGCCAGTTCGCTTATCACGGATGACTTCGCAGGAGAGGATGGTGCCGAAGCGAGAGAAGATCAACTCAAGGTCCTCGTCTAGACGGTAATTAGCATTGTTGGACTTGAGGCTGGATAACAGCAGTGTCTTACCTGTCGTTACTGGGTTAAGCTTGCACACGAATAGGACGTTCTCCGGAGGCTTGACTTCAGCGAATGGGAGATCGCCTACCATCTCCAGTGTGAGCGCTTGGGCCCGGGCCTCGCGCTCTCGTCGTTGACGTTCTACGGCTTCTGGGTCCGTCGTCTCTTCGAGGTTTTCATCTTCACCGATGCGGACCGTCGCGAGCTGTTCCTTGCTTGGAGGAGGTGATCCAGGGGGTTCTGTCAGTCCGGGAGGGTCATCGTAGGGGTCATCAAGGACGACAGTATGTTTTATGCGGATATCCACCATAGGTCTCCCTTTCTCGTCACAGATTGACTCGTTTATCTTCTCCAGCGCATCAAATCCTTCAACCACCTTGCCGAATATTGCAGCTTTGCCATCCAGGTAATCCAACTCGTCCCCAAGTGTAATTATAAACTGACTCCCTGCGATTCGCTTGTCGGGGTCTCGTGGCGACTGTACAGTTGCCATGCTGACTGTGCCTCGTTCTGCATGTTTTAGCTTGGGGTTCAGTTCGGCTTCGAACGTCCTCCTTGCTGGGCCCTCAATGACGCCCCATATCGAGCTTCCGCCGTCGCTGTCTTTCGAGTCTGGGCCGAGTGGGTCGCCGCTCTGAAACGAGAAGTTCTTTTGCACGCCATAGACGGGCGAAAAGTTGTAGTACTTGACTTTGCAGAGCTTGAGGAAGCTATATCGAGCGCGAGTGTTAGGATCTATGTGTTCAGCTTCTTGGGCGGTGCGGGGGTAGAGCATGGGGCTGCAACTCACTTCTCGCAGAGCTTTGGCGCGTAATCGACGAGGAGATCGATGACGATGTCGCCAGCAGAGGTCTCCAGGAGAACACTCATGATTTCTATTGGGTCGTAGAATATTGAACAGACTCTGAATCGTGCTTCGCTACAATGCGCCGTCCCTAGTGCACAATTTCATGTTCCAAAGCACATAAATTCGTCAGTAACCAGTAGCTTCCCTTCATAAATCGCGAAGGGTCGAGCCTTGCGATCGATCGATCGGTGGGATAGGCGCCAAGCGGCGGCTATTTGCTGGAGCTCCACACGCGCCATTTCCAGCCTACCGGAGGTTTGCTTCCTTACTTCGCAAGGCGCGACCTACTCCTGCGCAAGGGAGGAGTAAAGACATTGATTCTTAATCCCTCAAACTACTCGTAGCAACCGGCGATTATTATTACAATTTTAGCCCCCACACATATACCTATCCGTATTCCCGCCTGTGCAACTGCTAGACCATGGCTGTCCGACTGAGATCTCCCACTGGCCGCAGGACTGAAGATTGCTCTTGTCTCACAGGTTGGCGCTGAATGCCTGCTAACTCTGAACCTTGTAACAAACAACCTATTCATACCAACCAATCACAGAATTGAAATTCAAAGCAAACTGACACTTTCTTGTAGCGGTCACTGTAGCCTTGACGGCTCATTGCAACTCCTTGGGCATTCCCTAATCATCTGCAGCGCACATGTACGACTGTACTGTGCGATACTGTACAAGTATACCTCTTATTTGTGTATTCGCCTCAGAGATTTGGCTGTTTTTACCATCCCATTTGTGTCGCTGTGCATCTTTCAAGCAACCAAGGGGAAACCGGTGAAGAGCCCCGAAAGTACAGCCTGACAGACGACTGTTGCCGCCCTGGCATAGACCAAACCAAAGGTCTCGGCGGCATGCATTCTGGAATACCCACAACTGCTGTCGCCCTTGGCTGGCCCCACTGTGCGGAGCTTGCTTACGGTAAACGAAGCTGACGTCCTATCTTCCGTGGAAACCCCCCGCATATGAAGGTTCAGGGTCCATGTGAAAGGAGGGGCGGATTTTTTGCTCGGAGTAGGGGACCGGCTGCTCTACCGCCTCATATTCCCTACTTGGTTGTGATTGTCTTAGCAATCCTCCGATCCTCCGAACCCGCGCGTCCAGCTATTCCTTGGACACCGCTATGTCCCAACTCCCTGGGACAACGGGCCAATGTCTTGCTTGAAATTGCTAAACACAAATAAACAGGGGCCCTGCTACTTTGCCACGTGCAGGAGATGGAATCGTTTGGAAGTTGAGAAAGATGGGATGTGAGTATATGCAGTTCTGAATATGGCATGAAGCAGCCCAAGCGTGCTCCAATGTCTAAATATCATGGGCATCGTGTATCATGTTTCCCTATGGGCTATACGAGAGTTGGAAAGTAGTTCTTTCTGTTGCAGGTCAAGGTCAACCGTATAGGTCTCGAAAACATCAAAGAGCGAGACCAACCCTGCATCTACCTACGATCACAAAATGCAAGTCATCGGCGACAGAACGTGTCTTGCTACCCCTTCCTATCCGCTAGAAACAGCTAGGGGATATGGTAAAGGGTGGTGTTTGAGCCTGTCAACGACTATCTTCCACAAATTGATTTATTATTAGAATTTGCCCACAACTGTTTCCTGCCAATCGATTCATTATTAGATCCTTGTTGCTATACTGGGAATCAGAATACTGGGGTGGGATGGATATTATTTCTGGCTTGAATTCAATGACAAATTTGTCACGTCGTGGACGTGAGTTTGCCGACCCAATGGCCATCAACTACATGAAGTCACCGTGTTACTCTGTATACATCAGGCGTGCGCGATTCTTTTCATTAAATATCTATCATTGGCATGCGAGTGCTGCTTACTCATCCACATTCCTGCAACATGTACGCCATGCATTTTTCACCGTCCAGACAATCTCCCTCAACCATGTCCGCACATACGCTCATCTGACCTGGTCCTAACGTCGGATGCAAGAAGGGGAAGCTTCACAACTTTTCCGTACAACAAATATGTCATTTTATGAGAGGCACATAAGGCCCTCATAATCGGTGGAACGAGACCCCTTTGGGGTTGGCCTTGCATGAAGCAAACACAAGCTCTGGCACTTTTGAGCGGGAGTAACCGTCTAGTAATTCTTAATTAAGCTGGCTGGCTCAATATCAATAGCCCGTTCCAGAATTACTTGTATTGAAAAAGTAAATTATTGGAAATGCGGGATTGTCATTCGCCATCTGTCGTTCTATATCAGCGTTGCCTTAGCTATTAATATCACTCACAAAGCCCGTTTGACCGGTTGAAATTGCTCTTCCAAGGTGCACAGCTGTCTTTTTAACTGCACTTCATAATTTATTCCAAAAAAGGCTATTTCTAGAGAGCTTTGCCTTGATGTGCCTCTGGTTGATAGGTTACTACGATGTACTCTGTTCGGATAACGACAGCCTACCTTAACTGACCTTATACAAATGGCCGCAGCCAAGTCGTCCTGGGCTCATAACGACCGCTAATTTGCTTTGCATGGCAGATTTATTCGTTTGATAGTGAAAAGTTTCATGAATCCGAGACAGGTCCTTGGGCCTGACTTGGTATATGTTTATTTGGGAGAAAACCGTAGGCAATCTCTCTCCGCAGGCCAAACAGGCTCTGTCTGTGAATACTCAGTGACTGGTTTAACCCGTTTGTCGAACGCAGCTGATTCATGTCTGTGTGAATAGTTGATACTGAGCTCTCCTGAGAGACAGGCGAACAGAGGATATGCGGGTGCCCATAGCTCAGGCGCCACAAAGACTAGTAGCTACATTACTATGTACAGAGAGAAGAACCCACGGTGGTTGTACAAGGCTATCCATGGTTGTATACCCTGCCCTGATCTATCATTCTCCTAAGCCGGGCAAACAGTTTTGTGGCGGTTCTTTACCCACGCGGGGGATATAACAATACATGGATGGCCTCCGCAACCCCATTATTTCTCACACACATCTCTCATTATATGTATGTATGACTTGAGATTGAGAATACCATGACATACGCCTCTCAGCTACGAATACTGAACTCGGTCGATTCTCATTTCTACCTACAAGAGTCCCACTATCATTGCCGGTGGATCAACTGGAGTGAGTTTCCATGCTTCTCATATTCCCCCCAAAATTAAATGATCTGTGCTGATGAAGACAAAATCACAGAGCATGACAAAACTTTGGAGTGAGGATGTTGAGCATCCGTCTATTATTACTCGCTACAGCCGCAATGGGATACCGTATCAGGTGAACCATGAGAGATATGCGCCATCCGGAGGTGAAAGAATGAGAAACGGCTTTCGAGGCTATTCGATGTCGGCCCATGAGACTCAGCAGAATGAGCAAGATACCGAGGAAGGCCAGAAGCCACAACACCGCCGCAGGATACCTGTCGCTGTAAGTACATTCTGATATCTCGAAAGCTTCGCATTCTGATTTGGATACCAGTGTGGGCGCTGCAGAAAGCGCAAGATAAAATGCAGTGGTCCCATAGGCGACGATGGATGCCATAACTGTAAGTTAGCTGGCACAAACGACAACTGCCAGTTTAACAGAGTAAGTTGGAGACTTGCTTTCTGCTCTCGTTCATGGTATCACGTAACTAACTGTTGGCCAGGTCCAGTCAGAAGAGCTGCCGTTCGTGAAGGATAACTTCAGTTATGATTCCTCCGCAGCTCTGCGCACTCTCCATCGAAACAGGGGGTTTCCTTGCTACAACGCAGTATATGGCACCCCTTCCATGGGGAACACCCTTGGCAGCCAGCAGCCATACAGGCAACTGCCTCTCAATGAGTATCAGTATCCAACCAAGGCCACCTACTACACGGCCCCATATGGTATCGACTACACCGATGATGGCGTCGATTACAGTATCATGCCACATACGTACCCGCAATTAAACCAGGACCAAATCGGCCTTCAATATGCTCCAAACCCTCCAGCAAGGCCGTGGACACCGGCACCAGGATTGAAAGCAGCTGGAAACGCTGCTGCATGCTACGATCCGGATCCATCGTGCGCCTACACTTCGGCGCCTCCTCTGTTCTATAACCACAATGCGAGTTATGCATCTCGTTCCAGCATCAGCACAGAATCGAGCAACTTCTCTTTCCACAACATGGCGAACTCACTTCCAGCGACCTCTACGCTGACAAGCAATGAGCGAGTGCTTCCTGTGCCTGCGCGTCCTCTGACTCGTACGTCGGATGGCGTTTTATACAGCAACTCGTCGGCCCCAACTTCCGGCTCGGGAATCAAAATCATGGATAATGAAACTCCTTTGTCGCTATCCTCGGACGGTACATCACATTCATACTCTTCCACCGACAACACTGGCGAGCAAGATCTATATGGCGGCACCTCCAATGGCTGGACAACCACTCACGGACATCAGCCATCATTGCGCAGCCAAAACTCGCAAACAGAGCTTTTCAGCTACGGCACTACCAGCGACAACATACCCAGCCGCAAGTTGCAAATGGACACCGCGGGAACACTATGTGACGGGAATGTATACGTGCCGTACACAAGCGTTAGTTCAGGCCGTGAAGATCAGGCACTGAGCGATGATCAGGATCATCTCCACGAGCCCACGCTGCATCGAGAAACCATCAGCAATGTGGTTGCATGAGTGTGTGATAGTGGCGCTGCAATTTCCGGCAAGGCTTCGTACCTCCTAATACCGTGTGCTTTGACTCTTCGTCTCGTTCTTCAGCAGTTTCCCGAATATTATCGTGTCGTTGTCATTTATCAGTTGTAAAGTGTGCATGCACGGAGTTGGCGTTCATCCTTTTGCGTTTGTTTGCTTCCCGAAACACGGTGGAACAAGCAAACAGGTTTGCTTTTTCTTCAAGCTTATTTCACGGATAGAGAAAAAATTACTGGGGTAATCTAATCGCACCCACAATTGGCCTTTTTGATACTACTTGGGCGCTGAGGGGGAGTTTGTTCGGCTTTTTTGTCTCAGTTTTGGCTTTTTTTTTGTTATTTTCAGGCCGTGTTTGCGTCAGCCTTCAACGACCGAAACAGTACCGAAGGCGCAAATCGACCACATGTCATTATACGGTGGGTAGCCCTTGATGCACTGCAACGTTAATGGGGCAGTAGACCCCATGTTTAATTGGAACGGTGGTGTGTCGTGTTGAATTTCTTTTTTGGGAAACGGGAAACGGGAACGGACGGAGATGGAGCTGGGACAGTGAGTACGAGAGGCCATCCGGCCATAGTTGTCGGACTCAGTAGTCATTGGACTGGCCTTGTAAATGACTACCTAGCTTTTATGCGCATACATAATAACAAGGGCGAGGGAGAGTACAGAAATGATCTTGTGAGTGACTTTGTTCACCATCAAGCCAACTTTCGGTAGGGATGTAATAGATATTGATCATCATTCACCCACCACCAATTCTTGTGCTGCAAATGCTCAACAACGTGCCCTCTCGAAGTCTGGCTCGATCAACATTCAAGTGATACCCCTTGACAGGCGTAGTAGCTTTCCTGCCAGGTGTCGAGACACAATGAGAATCAGGCTCTGGTTGAGCCGATTCTCCAATAGTAGTTGAGCGAGACTACAAATGCAAAACGAGCGATAGTGAGGAAGGATAGACATAATAAAGCGTTACTTACCTGTGGCAGCCCCCAAGGAGATGCCAGGCACATGTGCAACAGGCTGCAACGAAATATGGAGACCTTGATGGTAGACTTATCTTGTGCGCAGCATCCGAATGTATGATATGGGCGAAACATGGCAAGGGCCGGGTTTCCGATGATGCCCGCTGGGCAAATGTATAGTTACCCTTGGCGTTTGATGAGAAGGCACAATCTTGAATAACAATGAAGCATATTTCGTTCGTAGTCGTCTATTCGTACAAAGACCCTCTGCCAGTCGAATGCACTTTTCCATCAGCAAAGACACGAGGGGGTAATCACTGTCACACAAACACGCAGAGCCAGCAAATCGCTTTGTAAACCTCAATTGAAATGGTATTGGGCCAGCGGAGCGATCGAATTCATGCCATCATGTCCCGATTCGTTTCCTTAATCTCTGCTACCACAACATAAGGAGACCGATGCAATGCGAATACACGATGCCTGTCTTCCAGAACAACCCAACACCCAAACCACCGTATGCTCCAACACAAGGTGAATAGTTTATGTCTCCTTCTTCTTCTTGGGTCCCTTGACCTTCTCCGTTCCGCGGAGGGTCTTGAGCCTGTTCTTGCGTTGATGGCCTGTATTAATGTTAGCACTCTGATTCTTCCCGGGTATAGTCTCTCGCGGATTCTCGAGATTGTTTCGGTAGACGTACGTTGCGCTCTGGATGGCTTCTCGATCTTCTCTGCGGCACCGACACGGACCAGGCGGAAGTGAGGCTCGAACTTCTTGAGGGCCTCTGGGGAATCGTAGACGAGGGCGAAACCAGTGGTCTTGCCACCACCGAACTGGGTCTGGAGACCGAAGACGTTGATCTGGTCCTTGGTGCACTTGTACAGCTCAGCGAGCTTGCCACGGAGGTCGTCCTTGGACACGTTGGCGCGGTTTGGGTGCAGGACGTCACTGTGGTGCATATGTTAGCCCTCGCGCTTCCTATTTCCTGTTTCCAATGTCCTGCTCCAGTTCCGCAGAGCAGCTGCTCAATGTGTGCCTCCGTTCTGCGGATCGTGTTGCGATCGTTGGGCTGGCGTGTGGATGAACTTACATGACCATCTGCTTGCGGCCCAAAAGAGGGTTGCGGATGAACTTGCGCGTTCTCAGCGTAACGGGTTGCTCGCGGTCGGCCATGTTGACGGTATTTTAATCCGAAGGCTGTCTGCGAAGTCGAGACAGATGTCGAATTGGTCGTAAGGTCGCTGGCGGGAGAGGGAGAAGTTCGGAGGGCTAACGTTACTTAGGGTATCAACAAATTTCAGGATTAGCTTTGGTGTGGTTTTTCCAATTGGTCAATTAAACGAGGCGCTTGAGCTGTGTGGGAAGCCCTACCCTAAGCCACTAAGGCTGAGCCTCATTGTGGCTGAACGACCCCGCCCAACCCAAAGCGGAAACAGCATGCGACCGACTTCGAAAGCACGTGAGCAGTTCCTGAGATAGTCCTGAAGAGCTTTTATGACGTCGAGAATGGGTTTTCCTGATTGAAGCAATAATATTACAGGCGCCTTGGACAATGAAATGTGCTTCCGGGGAGATAGCCATGATGCCGCTCATGTGGCGGGAGGAACTGGACCTCTTTAAACGCCAATATCTCCAGCTCCAGATAAGTCTCAAATACCCGGGAAAAGAATGCTTGAAGCATGAAGAATTTCAACAATTGTTGTACTCTGAGATATTCTCGGAAGATGCTATGAAGTGGTATCCGCCGCAACGGTATCAGCTGCGGGTTCTGAAGGAGCTCGTGAAGCGGATCGAAGTGAGCATCACTGATTGGGAAGAGGAAGTATGAGGATTCTCTGTTTCCAGTTCAACACATCTTATATCAGATATATTTGCTGCATTGATTTATTTTACCCGTACTCGATGAATTCCACTTCTCCAAAACCATATGTCTGACCTTTGTATCTCCATAGCAGAGTATTTCTGACGACCTAATGAATTCCTTCGCCTCACTCCTTACCACCAGCATCCCACCAGAAGCCGTCGCCGCTCAGGAGAAATCCTACGTCACCTACACCCTCTCCAACCTCCTCCAAGAGCCATCGTCCATACCACCATCCTCGTCCGCCCCCGCCCTCCCCACCATCACCATCCTCGAATCCCGCAACCTCCTCGGCGGCACCGGCACCACCGGCTTCCGCACCTGGGAAGCCTCCCTCCAACTCAGCGACTTCCTCTGCTCCACCTCCTGCCCCCCCTCCCTCAACCTACGCGGCAAATCCGTCCTCGAGCTGGGCTCAGGGACAGGCTACCTCTCCATCTGCAGCTCCAAGTACCTAGGCGCCGCACACGTCACCGCCACCGACGGCTTCGACACCGTGATGACGGACCTGGGAACGAACCTCTTCATCAACTCCCTGCAAGACTCACCCGCCATCAGCACGCGGGAGTTGAAATGGGGCCACGCCCTGCTGGGCAACGAGGACGCCTCGTTCCTCGAGCACCAGCCGCGCCCTGATATGATTATCGGGGCCGACGTGACGTACGACGCTGCTGCGCTGCCGGCGCTGGTCGCTACGCTGAGGGATCTGCTTGAGCTGTTCCCCGAGGCGCAAGTGGTGATTGCCTCGACGGTGAGGAATGAGGAGACGTATGAGAAGTTTATGGGGCTGTGTAGGAAGTATGGGTTTGAGTTTGAGCATTTAACTTGGGAGGCGACGGAGCCGGAGAGGCAGAGAGGGCCGTTTTATGAGACGGTTATGCCGGTGAGGATTTGTAGGATTGCTAAGGGGAGGGGGTGAGATGGGAGGGACGAGTTAGCTATTGCTGAGCTGCAGGTTTAAGCTATGATGTCTTTGATACACCTGCTTTGTTTGAGCAAGCGATTCTGCAGAAGTAGAAGGGACGGAAGCTGTCATAGGTTGTTATTCATAGTTTATTAGAATCAAACGAACAGATAATTGCCTCAACTAGCCTACATGGTGAACAGCCATGGTAATCATCCCAGTTTCCATTCGTAGCTTTATTAAAATGCAGCTATCCCTCTTTCCCGTCCATTGAACTCTCAAATCTGCGACCAAGGCAAACCAACCATGCAAAGCCCATTTCATTGAATCCGACATTCCCTTCTTCTACTCAAGACACCCAATAACCCATTGAGCCCCCATCACATTCTGGTATACAGCCATCATAAATGAACAAAAATCGCTCACGAACAACCAACCCCTCCCAAGCTCCTAAACCCGAAAGCAACGCACGCTAACAAGTGCCAATCCTGGTATATCCCATCCCATGCCAATATGACGCCTTGCAGAGCATCAAAATAAACTCCTCCGAATCCCATTTTTATCCTTAGTCGTCATCCACCTCAATTACCTCCACCACCTTACTCCCCTTCCTCGACAACACCGCCGGCGAACTACGCTCACTCTCCTCGCTCATCACGCTTCCCCCCGTACCAACCCTCGATTTCCTCCTCACCACAGGCGGCGCCTCCGGTTTCACAGTCCACGACCCATCCTCCGTGACCAAAATAGCCTTAACATCCAGCTCCCCCATCTTCTCCAGCTTCTCCCTAACCGAGACGAGAAAGTCGTCCACGCGAAGACTGCGCGGACTCGCGTCGCCGCCGCAGAGTGGGCACTTCCACACGTCAGGCATGCAGGCTACTTCATCAGGCTTGCTGCTCCGGGATATGAGGAATGTTTCAAGATCGAAGCATTCGCGGTGGCGGCATTTGACGCCGCGGACGGGGGTGGTGAAGATGCGTGATGTGAAGGGGTCGGCGAGGTCGATGGTGAGGTTTGATGAGACCAGTGCGACGTCGTCGTCTTCTATGTTTGTGCTGGATAGCTTGGCTTTGATATCTTCAATCATGTCCCTGGCTGTGATTCTTTGGTCTTTCAAGCACATGTCCACGATCTGCTGGTGTTGGAAGACTTCCACGACTTCGATTGCAACAGCATAGAGAATATCATGCGCAGTCTTTGGCGGTCTGGGAACCGATATCTTCAGCATGTTTTCCATCTTTGGGCCACGTTCGAAAACGTGGGGCGTGACATCCACGGGCCGGTCTTTACCATGGTGATTTCGACGCCGGATTTCGAGGACAGAGTCGTTCATCTCCATGAATATATTAGGTGGCCAGTTTGTATCGGCGACAACAAACTCCGAAGGCTCCATCAGGGTGCTACCATTCATCCTACAGCAACGAACGCGGTACTGAAGGCTACCCTGCCTAATTTCTCGGAGCATAGGTTCGGTTGGACCAGAATGTTTGTCCTCAGCTATGTTAGGGAATACGTCTTTAGGCACGACGACTGACAACTCCGTGAGAAAGGGCGGGTCCAGTAACATGGTTGGACCGGCAGCAAACCCTTGAACAGCCTGGTAAAGTTTGGTAGGTGGCTGGTTTGCTTCCAGCCCCTCATTAGTACCCCTAGGCTGCATGACCGGGCTCCGGAGGTGGGCTTGGTGAAGAGCGCTGCGGTCGGGCTGCGGATACTGGTAGGGTATAATGGAGCCTGCGGGCGGTATAAGTGGTATCCTGCCGACCTGCTGCTGCTGCAACGAGCTTTGTCCTGCGGGCATCGTAGCTATGGCTGGAGTTCCATTGACGCCCGCCGAGCTGCGGCGAACCGGGTTCGTGAATACAGGTGAAGAACCAGCACTACCAACCCCAGCAAAGTACGACCCCGATGCGTTTCGGGAGGCATTTCGAGACGCAGTCCGCACAATATCGTTCACCTGTCCTTGTCGCTGCGGCATGTTTTGCGCTTGATATGGCCCATACGCTTGCTGCATATTTTGCGCCTGGTACTGTACATTTTGCTGCGTAGGCATGGCAGATTGTGATTGGAGAGTGTAGGGATGCGCGGGCACGGCTCCGTTAGGTGTTTGGGGCGCCGAAACTGGCTGGGACGGCCGAAGGATATGATAAGGAGACGGCGCCGTGGTAGACTGTGGCGAAGCCGTCAATACATGCGATGGCATCACATTGGTTCGAATGAGGTGTGGCTGCCCCGCTTGCGTTCCGGATGGTGCATTGCTCGGAGATTGTACGCGTCCCGGCAGACTTTGTTGTGAAGGACGTGCCATGTTTGGTCCCGGGGGAGGAGTCTGCTGTGAACTTTGGGCTTGACGATCCGCGTCCATCCGCTGGATCTGCATGGCACGAATAGCAAAATACTGATTAGCTTGCCACTCATTGCGTTCTTTGATCTCTCTCGCCGTCGGCGGATATGCGGTGTTGACTCTTGCTGCCATCTGACGGTGGGCTTCTATGTCCTGGTTGAAAGTCTGCTCCATCTGGGCACTGTATTCGTCATCTGGGAACCCCAGATTCCGTCTCGTCGCGGTGAAAATAATATGCTGCAGTATGGGCGAGAGAAGCCCAAATCGATTCACCAGCTCGTCCACCAGAGGCGGGTACCCTCTCTGCGCGCATTCAGGGATATATTTCGGCCATTCCTGCGCGAGCCTGACGAGGAATATCGCCACGTTGTTTACCGTCAGGCTGTAGTGATCTGACCTGTACATGAGCTCTGACAGGTGGTTTGGGAAGATGGCGAAGAATCTCGTGTGGGCGTCATCGAGGGCGGTGTTTTTCATGAGAAGCTGGCCGACAATGGCGAATGCCACGTTGAGAACGGTCTTGCCTTGCGGCATTACAAGCTTCACCGCCGTAACGGGATCAAGAGACCACAGGCAAAAAATCTGGTGGAGAGCAACATAGAAGTAGTCGTCGGTGGCACATGCCTTCTGAAGCATATTAAACCTCTGACGCTCGATATTTCCCTTCAGTCCTTCTATTCCTCCATGACTGGCGACATGACCATCGATAAGTGGCAGCATCGGCTTTAGGCTCGGGTGGTTCGCGGATCTGTTTGTTCAACACAGTTAGTGATTTATCTTACAGATAATGGGGGTATTCCATACGTCATCTTGCGCCTCTTCGCTGGAGGGTCGGGCAACAGCACGTTATACCTATACTGCGGGTTCAGCGCCGGCCAGGCTGAGGGGTTCCCTGTAGCTTGCCCCTCGGTGGGTGTATTCGCCTGTTGAATTGCTGGAGTTGACTGCTGGCTCAACGGGCTCTGCATCGGGCTCATTCCCTGTGGTCCAAAGTTTGTTCGCCCCTGCTGAACAGCCGGAAGCGGCTGATGCATAGACGGACTCTGCATCGGGCTCTGTGCCGGACTCTGCATGTCTTGCGGCCCGTAGTTTGCACGCCTTTGTTGTATCGTTTGAGGTTGATGCTGCGTCGACGGGTGCTGTTGCCATGCCGCATCGTAGTTTGCATATACCATCGCAGGTTGCTGTATCGATGGGCTCTGCAAGGGACTCTGCATCGCCGCACGCCCTCCTTGGTGTAAAATTATCGGCGGTAGCTGGGCCCCAGGATTCCGCACCGATCTCACGTCATTATTCCCATTCCCTTGTTGACTCCTCATAGGCGGCAGCTGGGTATCAGAGCTCCCCCCAGCGCGCGCGTCGGTATGTGTATTCGCTCCTCCCATCATGTCAGAAACCGGCATCTGCTGCGCCATCGTCGGCTCCACCCTCTCCTCTCTCACAGCAGCACTCCCAATCTTTTCCCCCGCAGGGCTAGCCTCATCACTCGGCGCCGGCGACGGGAGGACAGTCGTGTTCGTGGTATTCATCGATCTACACACACGTATCCATTAGCTCAGTTCACTTCAACTTCACATATAAGCCACCTCAACCTCACCCACCCTTTACCCACGCGAGGCTGAACAGGGTGGAGGGATAAAGATTTCACCGCGTTGCGCTCACCTATTCGAAGCCTGCACCGGCGCGTTCGCGTTCAAAGCAGTACTCGAAGAAGCACTACCATTCCCGCTCATCCATGACCGCGCGCGATTATTACTCCCGCCCAGAAACAGATTCAGCGTCGAGTTCGTGGATGCGACTTGTTGCTGCTGCACGGTCCTCTGGGCGCCGCTGGCGGTGGGCTTATCTTTATCTGATCGTTTCCGCATATTTGTGGAGATTTGTCAATTCACCCGCTGGCGGCTGTTAGTGGTCTGGGCGTGTGAGATCGGATCTACAGTATGGATTCATGGAATCAGGCATGGAGAATGGAGAAGGGTGAGAATATATATATTCTTTCTGAACTCTTCTCTGCCCGCCTCGAGGAGTGGAGGGAAACCATGGGCGTGAGAGGGATGGACAATGGAAAGCACGAGTTTGGGCGCGGGGACAAAGGAAACGGGGTGGGTTATTTAGTTGGGAAAGTTGGGGTTTGGAGCGTGCTCTTTGTTTGTTCGCGCGTTTTCTCGACCGAAACGGGAGTCGCATGCGTGTGTTGGATGTGTTAAATCGGGACATCCAACATTTCGGGGGTCCACTATCCAACATCCGCTGAGAGGTGGCGGGCGTGGGTATTGGATGGGAACGGCGCGACGGCGCTTAGAGGGCAGGGGACTTCCTGGTCAAAGAGAAGGGACGCACAGTGTTGGTATGAGTGGAAAGGAAGGGAAGTAGTCACGTAATGGGTTTATAGCTGCTTCTTTTAATTAATTCTGCGCTTGCTACTGTGGTTATACATATATCTAAAACACTATCCTGTATATGTCTGCTCTCCAGCTTCTTGATGTCGCTTAGAATCATCTCAGGACTTCTCAGTCACAGAGGGGACCAGGGGACAAGACGAATGTCAATAGTCACGCAATGGCTTATAACTACTTTTAATTACCATTTAACTATCCTTGAAACATCTAAAGTAGTCACGCAATAATCTACAACCTGCTTCTAAATCCCCATTTACCCGTTCCCAAGCGCGACAACCAGGCCGCGGCGAAGCGAGCGTCATAGCGTGAGGTGACGGAGATGGATATGCAGCGTGCTCGAACCGAGATGCAGAGGATCAAGGCGCAGGGGGGTAGGGGACCAAGGGGATGAGATGCATGGCAGCAGTGGTAGAAGTGTTAGAAGTCACGCAATGATCTGTACCTGCTTCTAATTACTATTCTATTTACCCCATTCCCAACTATCTAACCCCCCACCAACCCACCACATCACATCACTCGCTCCCAAGGATCTATCTCCATGAATATTAAACATACATCTCAAACTTCATTCTTCATAAACTACTTATAAAGTCTTCTCATCATCCTCCCCCCTCCCCCCAATTCCCACCTAACCCCATCCTCAATCTATTGGTATCAGCTAGCTCCCAAAACCCCCAAACATCTTGCCGTCCATCCCCCCAAAGTATATCTAAATTAGAATAATCGTCGTCCCCCCTTATGCAAAAAAAAATGATCGGAAATTGGTCAGTTCATATCAAAACCCACATACCCTCCCCCACCCCCACTCCCAGCACAGAAGAAACGTCAGAGACACCCACCACCTAAGCAGTCTGCGGCATCTCCAATTTCTCCTTACTCTCCCCCACCACGGGACTATCCTCCCCC
>JPJR01001395.1:0-26649 GCA_000750675.1 Pseudogymnoascus sp. VKM F-3808 | reverse complement strand
GGTTACCAGTAGAGGGTGATTTGGGGCTTATCAGATGTTTGCGCCGTGGCGGCGGGTGCGGTGGTGTCGGCCATGGTGAATGAGAGGGTGTATGGTATCAAAAAGGAAGGATTGGGTATCTCAGGGTTGATGGTGATTACAATTGATTGGGAGGGGCCATATATATGGGGAGATAGCCAAAGGGTCTAGATGCGACTGGAATTACTAAGGGTTTGCGGCCGTTAAAAAGCACCTCGGCGTATGTTTTTGGCCGTCCCTCTCTTCACAAGCTAGATGCGTCGGGAACGTATCGTTCCGGCGGTGACGTACTGGCGAGCCTATGGGTTTTGCGGATCGCTGCTGTATTTGCAATTGAGGGGTGGGAGATGACAAAGATGGCATATTCGCATATGACTGACTCGTCCTTTTCGTCTTATCGCCTCTATAATCACATACCCGATGCTTCACTTGAAAGAACTAAATTGTTCTCAAATCTGACTGTAAATAAACCCCCCCATGTAAGAAATTATGGTTGTGCCTCGGGACCACTTTAGGCCTAGCTCCCCCTCCACCGGACCGACAGTAATTCCGCCACAATCCATTTTCAACATCACGTGATGCATTAGCTCGAACGAGCCCCATCGCAACATCAACGACTTCAAGCAAGCACATCGTCGCTCGAACCATCCCACCATAAACAAGTCCCGGCCAGCGCCAACAACCTTCAAAATGGCAGGCCCTCATGGTGCGTCCCTCCCCCAATTCGCCTCCAAGCTCGTTTCCCCCGTTATGGCGGTCAATTGCTAACACACGTCCAGCGTCCATCGACCCGGCGTACATCAAGTACAACAGTGCGTCTCCCCCAACCCTTCCCCCTCCCGGCCGCAATGCCGCAGGCTCCGCGAGAGGCATACGGCCTACGAAATTGGACACGAGCAGGATGATTGAGTGGTACTGATACAAGCAGACATGATTGTGAACCGGCACAAGTACTTCCGCTGGACGAAGCGCACCGCATTCCTCTCGTTCGCGTACGTGGTTGCCTTCCCGGCATTTGTTGGGTACTGGGCTTTCGTGACGGATGTGAGTACCCCCTTCCCTCCTTTGGCCTCTCGTTCTGCGTTGTGGTCTTGCCATAGCAGCAGCGGATTGCGGGGGCGTTGGCACGCGTTGTGTGAGATTTATGGTGGTGATGAATGGAGCTGACTGGTGCAATAGGGCAAGCTGGAATTCAGGGGGAAGAGGAAGGGAGATACGATCGCTGAGTTTTAAACGGAGAGATGGGAGGAGGGATTGTACATATCAGCGGAATTGAAATGGAGATATTTTTGAAGATACCACGGCTGATAGTGCTTGCTGAGTGAATGTCGATTGCCGCCTCGAATACGCCATTGGAAGCAAGGTATATGATGGCCGCTGATGCTCTGGACGAGGATCATGGACGGGGAGTGAATTGTGGGCGAGAAATCGTCGTTGGGTTGCTGTGGTGGGCGGGGAGCACAGGGTGTCACTAAACAACTGATATAGACGCAGATACAACCCGGACACACATCCAGCACTCAGCGAATCCTATTTTGATTGGCAGCGAGATGGCCATTCCAAAGCTGAGCTACTACATATGAACCCCAAACGGCATGGCACAGGTGACAGCCAGTCTCCCGAGAACCCCTGATTACGACCAACCATACGCCGTGAGCCTACCCAGCAATCGGTGAAGACGAGCACCTGTACTCTTTCGTTCATTTCGCAGACGGTTGCCACGTTTGTTTGTCCTTGTACTCGTAGGGAAATTGATCTCGTTCGGCGTCATAGCGGATATTCTGGGCCCGGCAGATATGGAGTTTTCAATCGTATGCAAACAATTCTAACATACCTCACCTTATCTTTCGAAACTTCTTCTACCTATCTGATTATTTTCCCCATCTTCATGTCGTATTGATACCTTGCCGTTTACTGCTCCGATACTTCACACCTAGATATCCACCACCTCATCGCCGCAGCACGGACTGCAAACTTCACACATCAAATCAACCAAAAAAAACAAGGATAGGGGTAAAAAACATACAACAGTGGGTATTCGCTGGTGGTCACCCACCCAACTACTAATCTACTGATCTCAAGGTTGAAGTAGATTAATACTCAGGACGGTGCTATTTGGACGAGCGGGTGAGCGTCGCCGCCTTAAGATGCCGATGCTCTTACGATAATCTAGTTAACTCCCTTAGTTACCTGATGGCAACCATGTTGACACAAATGAAGTAGGTCTTGCATTAAGACATGACGAGCGTGATATACTGCGACTTTTGATGGCCATAGATAATCCAGTACCTAGGTAAGTATGGGTGAGCGAAGGTGAGCGAAGGTGATCAAGGGTAGTCGAGGGTGGGAAAGGGTGAGCAAGGGTAAACAAAGTGAGCTTGAAATTAGTATAAAAGGCAGACTCCTGCTATGTCTCATGTCTACATTTTGCAGTCTACCATCTATAATATTTATCCACATTTAAGGACTTACTACTATAGGACAGAAAACCCCCTCTAAAGAAGGACAAGCTGTTCTTGCGCAGTTAAGAGGCTTCTTCGAGCAGAGAACATCTGCTCAACAGAATATATTAATCCAAATTGAACAGTGTTCTCTCTAGCGCTACTAGATCTAAGAATGTGGACACAGAGGAGGTATTCTAAGAGTACATACATGAGACTTAGCACTATATAAAGTGCTACTAACAGAGATATTAACTTTCTTACTATAAAGGGTATACAGATAGAGTTATTGCTACAACATGATAGCGCTCTATACAAAGACTTTGTTAGATACTATGCTTTATTATAATATAGTTAGACTAAGGAGCTCCTAATAGTCTATACTTGTAACACTAACTGCTAAACAATAGTAGAGAGAGGTTTCTATAAGGACATAGGGCACTAGCTTACAGCAGCAGCATGTAGGAGTACAGATTAGTGTATTTGCAGGTGCTATCCTATAGGTCTACCACAAAGGATTATCCCTATTGTGCTATCCGATTATCACTCTTCTTTCATCCGATTATCTCTCTTGAGCCACCCCCGATTATCCCCTGTCGCTGGTCAGCTAGATGAACCCTTTGTCTCACTTAGCCTAAGTTTATTTGTGCTACCTATTCCTCATAGTGAAAGAGACTCACTCTTTCCACCTACTTCCACAAGATTCCCCGTGCAACTGTCTCGAGGGCCTTTGTCCTTCTGTCTCCGCTTCCGTCTCAGCAAACATTCGGTGGACATCTGGTGAAAGGTGATCGGAGTGTGGGATAATCGCGACCACCCGCTCCCGTCATAAACTAATGAAGGCTCTCATCCTTTAGCCTTCATACTGGCGGGCAACACCCACTAAATGAACCCATCACCACCCACTTCAGAACGCTTTGGCTTCCCACTACCGCACGGGCGTAGAAGTTACCAAAGCTGAGATTGTGAGCATATGTCATGATCTGGACATTGCTTTAGGTGATTACGTCTGATAATAGTTTATCCTTCAATAAAGTGAACGACTCCTCTGACTTTCTGAGCTTTAAAGGTGACTAATGTACCGTATGTAAGGACCGCGGGGTTTAATCTCCTCAGAAACAAAGATCACCAAACTTCCAACAGAATACTTCGCAGAACTGAGCAAGCATGTCAGCCGACGACGCAACCCAGCAACAGCGGATGCGGAGAGACGATGATCTTGTATCTAGATAAGTAGCCCAAGCGCAGCGAGTTGTCTTTGAAGATGTAAGCACAGTTGAAGAGGCCCACCTTGTCATTGTCTCGACGCGCGGAGATTCGATGTCAGCCAAGAGAATCAACGTTAGGGCTCGAATTTCAGAGTGGATTGGCCATATGTCTGACCAATCCTTATAGACGCTCACGCAGAATTGAGTTGCTAGTTCGTCTACCTCTTCGATTTCTACACCTAGAGAGCAACTTGACAAGTCAACCGCAGAGTTTTTAAGGCATCATGGAGCGGGTTATACTCTCTAGTGCAGAGTTAGGAACTGTTTTCGTATAAATATGAGTTCTTTTCCTATACGGTACCCTTAAAAAGTAGGTACCTTTCCTTAATAGTGCCCCCGCCTACCCCACCTACACTACCCACCCACACTACCAACCCTCTATACCTACCTCCACCTACCTGCCCACCTTGACCTCCGATAATTGACAGTTCCGTTCTCATAGTAAATTTCGTCTCGCAATACAAAACACCGGCCATTGCTCATTATAACTATCTCCAACCCACTCAAATCCCCCTATAACCATCCCTAAAGATGGCAGCGCCCCTATCCTCCGCTAGTCAAACCATTATCGACGACAAATCCCTGCACTGCATCCCCTTCATCCTCGCCCGCCTCGCCTCCCACCAAGCAGTTCACCCTTCTATCCCCTTCTTTATCGGTCTCAACGGCGTCCAGGGCGCCGGCAAGACCACGCTCGTCTCGGCGCTCGCGCAAATCCTGCAAGCGGAGCAGCACCTCGAGACACTGGTCTGTAGCATCGATGACTTGTACCTGACTCGCGAGGACCAGCTGCGTCTTGCAAGGAATCATGCGTTGAATCCTCTGGTGCAGCATCGTGGCGAACCTGGTATATCCCCAATTTCCATTCCTGGAAATAGCATTGTGAATATGCGTACTGATTAAGGTTGGTAGGAACACACGACATGCGCCTTGCGCACGACCTCTTCTCCGCTCTGCAAGAACAACGCGAGACAAAGATCCCCATGTATGACAAGTCCGCCCACTCAGGCCAAGGCGACCGCGTTCCCTTAGAGCAGTGGGAGACCAGGAACGGAACTGGGCAACCCAAGGTAAAAGTCGTCATCTTCGAAGGCTGGTGTGTGGGCTTCCGCTCCCTGTCACCTCGGGAGATCGAGGCCAAGCAAGCAGCGCCTTCGACGACGCTGCATAAACACCAATTGGAGAATTTACTGTTTGTGAATGACAAGTTAGGTGCGTATGATGTTATGACGTATGCGCTTGATGCGTTTATCCATATCGATGCCGAAGAGACGAGCTTCGTGTATGAGTGGAGGCTGGAGCAGGAGGCGGCGCTGCGGAGGGCTTGCGGGCGTGGGATGACGGATGAGGAGGTGAGGAGGTTTGTGGATGGGTATTATCCCGCGTATGAGCTGTTTACCGATGGTGTGAGGACAGGCGTGCTGAGGGAGAAAGGGGAGGGGAGACAGTTGAGATTAGTTGTGGGCAGGGATAGGAGGGTGAAAAATGTCATCATCACTTGAAGATCCCTATTCGAAAGATGCGGAAACATTAGAAATATTAACTGTCAATTGAAATTTGTAAATTTGTAACGGATATTTCAACGTCGACTCCAGTTCATGCAAATACAGATGTTTATCTGTGATCATGAAATCCCCAAAATATTATAAACCTCATGCTTGGGAATTTAACTCTGCAAAGGCAAGTTAGACTAAGTTGCCCCTAATACCGCCCTCGCCATCCTTCCTCGTTTTTGCAAAGTATCCATCGTTGTTTCTCAAATGGGACGAAATTCTATGTTCGCATATTGTGCCTAGAAAAAACATCTGTGATAAAGAAATGGCGGTGATTCGACTGATACACTCCGGGAAGAAGACTAGGCATGGAAATTTATTGATCACAATGTCTAAATTAACTACTTCAGGGTTCAGACTGGGAACCCTGAGAGACACACGTACGAACCATGCGGAAAGTCAGGCAGCAACTATTTTTGCTCTTCTAATGTATTATTCAGGACTATTGGCGAAGGGATTTGGTAACATTGGCAGCAGAACCTTTGACAGACGTAGTTGGCAAGTGTCTGGCCACGTCTCTTCCTCTAACATTGATTCTGTAATAATCATCCAAGGCGCCGAGTTTTGGATCTATCGGAAAGCGACGGTTTGTAAGTTTTACAAGTGTCGCGTCTATAGACAAACACATGATAGCGAGAGACGGATAGCTTCAAACGTGTCCTGGAAGTGATTGCCCTCGTCTCACTGTAGCAGATACTCTGAACTCACCGAGTGTTGAGTACCATGGTGAAACAGGCGTTGGACGATTTTGACGAACTGGGAAGAGGGTGCGGCTGTGAGGAAGTGCAGGGTATTGTGCGGGGAACTTTGGCGACGCGCTGGACTTTTCCGCTAGCAAAATGTCATATCCGTGATCTCCAACGGCACCCTACTCGTAGAGGCTTCTAGGCAGCGTGTAGGTAGTGGGCTGCCACACGGATAAGCATCGATGCGATACCGTTATCCGTGGCTAGTCCAGAAGGCTCAGAATACTCCGGGTCATGTACTCGAACGGCAACCTTCTAAGTCAAGGCGGCTAGCTAAAGACCACCGTAGCTCCCCGGTAACTGTTCCCAACATTTTCCCCTGAGGAACTGATCAGTCTCATTTCCTCACAGCTCCTTTGCATATGCAGTCTGGTGTTTAATGAGAGTCTTCTATCCTTAGACAGACGGTTTTCAAAGTTGTATCCTGGTTTTCGACAACATGTCTCAAACCGTCATTAAAGATATTATCATTACGCCAGTGGCCTTTCATGACATGCCCCTGCTAAATAGCGTTGGTGTGCATGAGCCATACGCATTACGCAGCATTATTGAGATTGTCGCAGAGGGGGTGTACGGGTTAGGTGAATCATACGGCGACTCAACACACTTGGCGCGCCTGCAAAAAGTAGCTGAGCAGATCAAGGGGCTATCACTGTACGACACAAATGGCATCTACCAAAGATGTGTTGAATCACTAGTAGGCGACACTACCACCGGAGGCGATGGCATGGCTGGCATGGTCACTACAGCCTCTGTTGCTGATAAGGTCTTCTCTCCTTTCGAAGTTGCTTGCCTCGATATCCAAGGAAAGCTGGCAGGCGTACCTGTGAGCGACTTGCTCGGTGGCCGCGTCAGAGACAATGTGCAATATTCTGCGTACCTTTTCTACAAGTGGAAGGGACATCCAGGGCAGCCAGATGATGAGTATGGCGAAGCACTTGACTCAGCTGGATTGGTTAAACAAGCCCAGAAGATCATTGATGAATATGGGTTCAAGGCAATCAAGCTCAAGGGTGGCGTTTACCCACCAGCCCAGGAAGTTGAAGCTATCAAATCTTTACACACCGCTTTTCCTGGCATCCCCCTAAGACTTGATCCCAATGCTGCGTGGACTGTTGAGACCTCCAAATGGGTCGCCAAGGAGTTGGAAGGCATCGTCGAGTACTTAGAGGATCCGGCGCCGGAAATCGAAGGCATGGCTGCTGTGGCTAAGGAGGCCCAGATGCCCCTGGCGACGAACATGGCTGTGGTCTCCTTCTCCCACCTTCCTCCTTCTATTTTGCAAGATGCTGTTCAGGTAGTTCTATCTGATCACCATTTCTGGGGGGGTTTACGCAAGTCCCAAACCCTGGCCGCCATCTGTGCAACATGGGGCATGCGACTTTCAATGCATTCGAACAGTCATTTGGGCATCTCACTCGCTGCCATGACACAACTAGCATCTGCAACCCCGAATCTTGACTTTGCTTGCGACACACACTGGCCATGGAAGCGTCGCGACGAAGATGTGGTTGTCGATGGCGCCCTGAAGTGGGTCAACGGTGGCGTGGTGGTGCCTACCGCACCGGGCTTAGGTGTTGAACTTGACAGAGAGAAACTTGCGCGACTAAACCAGCAGTATCTTGACTGTGGGTTGCGAAAACGGGACGATACTACCTACATGAAGAAGTTTAACCCTGACTTCTCCGCCAACATTCCACGGTGGTGAGGGATATTGATTATCTGTATCTAATAGGCATTGTGTAGTAGTAGAACCCAAAGCTTATTATCTAATGTATAATTAGTATCGCAAGGAGGGTGTTGAAGTGAAATGTGATTGGCATGCTAATGGTGTCAGACGTTTGAAGACAATCAAAAGCTTATACATTAAAGCCAACTCTTGGATTCTTGCGACCAAACCCAGTGGTTCGTCCAGAACGGAGCTACACAGTCACCAGATAATATGAGTATGCAGAACTACTATAACCTAACCTATCGCAAAGAAGAACGCGAGATAATCCCGTATTGCAGAGACATTGGCGTGGGCCTGATCCCATAGATAGGAAGTCCAGTCTTTAGCTACTGTATCAATTACTGTATTTGAAACCATATCTAAGAATCTACTAGTTCCGTCGTGACCTCTATGCCTTGGGGACCTAGAATTGGTTAGCACTATATGACGTTAAATCTAGGTTCTATACTTTTCAAGCGAAATGAGCTGGGTTGTAAAACAGGTAGTAATAGGCTAGACTGCCAACTCTTAATACTTAATATGGTTACTCCTATTATAACAACAGCCACAGTTACTTCAACCAATCCTTTCCTAACGATGCACATATTGCGGGCGAAGACACTTATCCGTGTAGGCGGAACCAGGCCCACACGGATACATTTCCGTGCCCGTTCGATCAAATCCCCGCACTCCGAGACGATAGCACTGTCGATCTGAGGTTTGACCCCAGATTTCTGTGGGGTAGCACCTAAGTTGATGGGAAGTAACCACATTCCGCCGCATTATAAATGACTAGTGCTCGCCTGATCTGATTTTGGTATTACTAACTTCTTCGAATTTTCAAACCTTTGCTCATAGTCACCATGAATCACGGCGAACAACATATCATCTCGGACACCGATAAGATCAGGGGGAAGGTGGAGATGTCGCATGTAGAGGCAGTCCAATTGGTTGAGTTGACGCCCGAGGAAAAAGTGATCGAGAGGAAGCTTGTTCGGAAGATCGATGGACTAATCATGCCGCTTATCATCATGGTGTACCTAATGAACTATATCGATAGGTTAGTTGAACATACACCGATGAATGAAATTCAAAGAGTCCCAAGGAATAATAACTGAACGACTTATCTAGGAACAATTATGCTGCAGCGAAATTACAAGGCCTAATGGGTGACCTCAATCTCTCCGATCAAGAATACCAAACTGGCCTATCCATCTTATTCGTTGGATATCTCCTCATGCAAGTCCCGTCCAACCTCATGCTCAACTACATGGGCCGACCATCGCTCTACATTGGGGCATGCGTTATAATATGGGGCTTTGTCTCTGCTTTGACTAGCCAGGTACAAAACTTTAAAGGCATCATCGCATGCCGGTTTTTCTTGGGATTTGTCGGTGTGTTTGCCCATCTCTAACACATTCTCTGTCAGACTGGTATTAACAAAATCACATAGAGGCCCCCTTTTTTGGAGGAACGCTATTCTACCTATCCAAATGGTATACTAGAAAAGAGTTGTCTTTCCGCATGAGTATCTTCTATTCGGGTTCACTGCTTAGTGGTGCCTTTGGGAACTTGATCGCCGCTGGCATTCTTCACGGTATGGATGGCGTCCGTGGAATGGCGGCCTGGCGATGGCTGTATGTCATTGAAGGCTCTATCACATGCTTTATTGGCGTTATTATCTGCGTCTTATTGCCGGACTTCCCTGATACTTGGCGTAATCTTCAGGCGGACTATCAGGCTGTCGCTCTTCGACGCCTAGCTATCGAAGCGGCCGAAGTTGACATCGACGAAGCGGGAGGTTTGTTTCAAACCCCAGAAGACTTACTCTAGCCCTACAACTGACATAAAATCCAGGTATGAGCCAATTTGCGGGTCTCAAAATGGCCGTGAGCGACATCAAAACGTGGGCATTCGCTTTTACTTATTTCTGCATCGGCGGTGCGGGAGGATTCCAATACTTCTTCCCGACACTGACCGCAACCCTGGGCTACAGCAAAACCATCTCGCTACTATTAGTAGCGCCACCCTACATCTTTGTGGTCTTCTACAGTCTTGCCCACAATTGGCTAGCTGATAGAATGGGTCGTCGCTTCTGGTTTTTCTTCTACCCGATTCCCATAACGATTGTCGGGTTCATCATCTTTATGACTGTTGATTCCTTTGGACCGCGGTACTTTTCTTTCTTTTTGATGAACATAACTTTTGCACAGAACGGCGTTTTATACTCTTGGATCGCTAGTTCTCTTCCTCGACCTCCTGCCAAGCGTGCTGCCGCTTACGGAATTATCAATATGGTTGCAAATTCGGCAAGCATTTGGACCCCCTACACATACTATTCCAAACAGGAACCCTACTACCGTGTAGCCCTGGGGGTCTGCATCGCTTTGCAAGTGTTGGGTGGCCTTTCGGCGCTGTTTATCTACGTCAGTCTAGATAGGCTCAACAAACGTCAGGAGCGGCTTGAGGATGAGGATGTGCAGCTCACCGAGAAGGAATTACTTCGGCTGGAGACCACTGCCAAGGTGGAAGGCATTGATATTGTTGCCGCACGTCAGTTGCAGAAAGGGTTCCGCTACATGCTTTAGTTTAGTAGTCGGTCAATCCATGGAAAGCGTGAAAATCATAGTAAATAGGGGTTCAAATCTCGCGACCCCACGTGAAGTTTTGACAATTTGTAAATGGGACAATAAGGAAAAGCAAACTTGGCTCTTATATAACTCAGCGTGCTCTCTGTTTAAATCCGCGCACCAGCACTAGCGCTAGGGAATTTGCATTATCAGCTCAGTAGTATTTGGGTTCCAACTTGATTAAACGACAAGTATTTCAAACATAAGAGCAGACATATTTTTGCATTGAAGTTGATTAGATGGAATAGTCCCTTCTACGCTCATGGAATCTGTTTATACGCATTAGTAACAGAGCAGGGCTTAATGGCTAGCTAAATTATGGATGAGAAGAGTTTAGACCTTAAACACTTTATCCAACTGGTAAAACATGCACCTCTGTTTCGTGGAGCAAAGTCTCCGAACAAATGAATTGATTTTAGACTATATACGTAACGCCATTGATTCTATATAGTGCAAATCTAGAATTGGTACAAGGAACTAAACGTATTTCGCTACAAGCTTGCTTCAATGCATACCAAGCCTGCGATACCCTCCTCAATGGCCCTTTTCTCCGCTTCAGAGGGCTCAACATACGGTCGTCTCGGTTTGAGCTTCTCCTGAGCACCCTGAATTCCTGCAGCTTTGGCAGTGTTTAAGGCTGCGGCATACTTGACAGACGCAATACCAGCCTTACAAGGCTGTTCTGCAAGCGCGGCCTTCTTATGCAACTCCATTGCCTCCTCGAACCTTCCTTGTTTGTATAGCTTGTAGATGTGCACGATAGTCTTGGGAAATACGTTGGCAAACCCGGCGATAGTTCCAACGGCGCCGGCGGCCAATCCTCCAATTAGGAAATCCGACTGCCCCCCATAAGTCGCAAACTGCCCTGCTGGGAGCTCTGCCGCAAGCCGCGTGATCTTGGCCACGGCGCCACAAGTTAGCTTCACGCCGACGATATTGCTATGTCTTTTAGCTAGAGAGGCAATGGTTGCCGAGTCTAGGTCGATACCATTGCAAACAGTTGGGAAGTTGTAGATGACAATGGGCAGCGGACTCGCCTTGGAGACGTCATCAAAGAAGTTGTTGATCACCTCCGGTGTCGTTTGTTTACCCAGGTAACCTGGGGGGAGAAGTAAAGCATAGTTGGCGCCAGCATCAGCGGCATCCTTAAGGTGTTCCAGGACTTGTTTCGTCGAATGGGCGCCTACGCCGGCCATGATAGGAAATGAAGGACCACATGCTCTTCGAGCAGTCTCTAACAAGGTCTTGCGCTCTTCACGCGTTAACAGGAACGTCTCGGCGTTGGTTCCAAGCACAACAAGCCCGGCAAGACCAGTTTGCGACAAATACGAGTAGTATTTTGCCTGAGATTCAGTGTCCAGCATGTCGGTGGCGTGGTCGAAGAAGGTGATTGCTGGAGCCCAGACACCGCTTGGCGGAACATTGGACATCGACATAGTCTTGGTCCCGAGATCGATGTTTAAAGTAGATGGCATGATGTCTTGGTTTGCTTTGCTTGGACAGAAAAACTTTGGAGCCGAAAGTTAAAAACTGACGTGTTTTTTATACGCCTGATGATGCAAATGGCAGCATCTACAGCATCAAGTACACTATACAGAGGAAGAAAAGGTCCAAATACTTCAGACGTCTCTCTGAACGGTGGCTAGAGGGGTATCCATTCCCCGGTTCGGAGATGTGATACCTAACCCAAGGCGTACGGATGCGCCAACTAGTTACTCGCTCGTCGACATGGATGGGCAGGTCGGAAAAGCACGAGTTTCGGATATGTACTGTACAGCACTGCCGACGGAAAACAAACGCTCAATGCGCAAGTGTCTATCACTATTTGAATGTCCACTGAATGAGGCCAAGATTTCCACACCAGAGTGTGAGTCCCTAATCATTGCGCCTTCCGGTGAAATTGCCGACATCCTGAGCAGACGCCGTCCCTTCTACTGCAATGCCACCACCACCTAAAATTGTGAATGATTGCCCGCCGAATCAAAAATTAGTTTCTGCTCACCATCATTAAAAGTCTGGATTATACATTTCAATAGTACTAAGCTTATATAGTTCTATAGGGCACAGTTTAGCAAATTATTTTGCAATTGTGAGGTACTGTCAAAAGCGCCGCGGCATTCCTGATGCCGTGACATTGAGCACGTCCGAGTGAAAGCAAACTCTCCAAATGCAACGGCAAAGTATAGTCCCTCAACACCCTTAATTGCTTGCAAAAGTTACTTCTTCTTGTGAGTTGGTTAAGTCTATCAATATTAATAATTTCTCAATCTATCCAATCTAACTATGAGGACTTCCTGTTCATGATGGTGGCGCTAGCTTGGTGGTTGGGGAAGATGAGGGTATCCGCAATAACGACGTTCTCCCTCCGTCCAGCAGCAAATACAATCGCCTCGGCAATGTCGGCAGGTTCCAAAGGCTCACAGCCGCTGTAATCGAAGTTAATAAGGCCATCGGCAAACTCTCAGAGAACAAGAGTCGCGAGTCTGTCGCCATAGGGGTATTACTTACGCATAGACAGCGTCCGCCTTCTTCTTGTCACCGTAGAATCTCACAACGGAGAACTCGGTCTCGACCTGACCAGGATCGACACCAATAACACGGATCCTCTTAGCGATCAGCTCCTTGCGCAAACTTTCGGTGAAGGATCGGACGGCGGCCTTGGTCGCGCAATAGATGCCACCGCTGACGTACGGCTCGCGGCCAGCAATTGACCCGATGTTGATTATGTCGCCCGCACCCTCGCCATTGTTGCGCTTTAGCATTATAGGCAAGATTGCTTGCGTCATGTTAATCAGGCCCGTTACATTAGTCGCGAACATGACGTTCATGTCTTCTTCTAAGATCTCAGGGGCCTTGGCTACACCTCTAACCAGGCCACTTTTTTGTCAAGAATTGGTTAGCTATCTGTACCTCGCAGTGTTTTATTTCGCCGATTCCAGATAGGAGTCAAGTTATTTACTATAGGCAGTATCTGCAGCCGGTTGGGGAAATAAGAGCAGAGCGGAAGAGGACTCACGCGTTGTTAACCAGCACATCGATGTCCTTAAACTCAGCAGGCAGTTTTCCCACAAACGAACGAACCTGCTCCGCATTGCTGACGTCCAGCTGAACCGGCAGCACCTTGACACCATCGCCAACATCCTTTGTAATGTCCGCGGCGATGCGTTTGAGGCTGTCGATGCGACGCGCCGCCAGGATTAGTTTAAGGGACTTGGGGCTTGTGCGCGCAAATTCGAAAGCGGCGCATTGCCCGATGCCTGATGAGGCACCGGTGATGAGAATAGTCTTGCCGTCGAGGCGCTGAGACATTGCTGAAGCCATGACGCAGATTTTGGACTTTGATTCTTGTGCGGTGGGTGGAAAGGAAGAGGGTCAGACCTCGTAGGTTAGGTTTGGCAAAGTCGCGGACTATATGCTTCACGAGATAGGACCGGAATATAAAGGTTGAAATTAAAATTGTTCACACAAAGGGATGTAAAAAAAACACTAGACAGTATAGGAGAGGGTAGGTTGATATACAGAGCAGAGACATAAAGTACAGCAGTTGGTGGGGAATGTCCCTCCATCGTGGACGATTCATGAAGGCCCACAGGCGGATTTCTATACCCGTTATGTCCTTTTCCGTCGGAGTGAGGATCGAATCTTGGGTCTCACAAAATAAGTGAAATGTATGAGACTTTTCTGGATATTGTTGTATAATCCTCTTTTCCGAACCGGAAATGTAGGCTAGACGGAAAAGCGAGATAATCGATCCCCAAATGGAAGATTGCGAGGCTGGCGAATATACTAGTGGGACTGGTAGTGTAGAGGCTAGCCCAGGCTCAACTTCATCGGCATCTAAATATTGACTAACCCCTTTTAGCTCCGGTGCCTTCCCAACGCCGTGGATTGTTCTCGGTTACTTGAACGGACAGAATGGTAGCAGCAACATGGTCCAGACCGTTTCATGCCTCTATCGATTGATACCTCATGCCTAGAAAGCCGGATCCCTCTAATATCACTCTAGTCTCCATAGCATACAAAATGAACGTTATATACCGGTCTCCCCAACTTTCCCTCTCATTGCGATATTATATCAAACTCAAATAAACAATCAATAGAGGCAACATATGACAAGACATGCGGAGCAATGGAATCAATTAAACGCTTTGCAAATTCCACGAATGCAGATTACACAGTCGGCAATAATGGTTTCCTCCATAACCCACTCATGCGACCAGCCCTCCCATTTATAAACGGGGGGATCGCAGGCATGGTGGCAACGACGGTCATCCAACCTGTCGATATGATAAAAGTTCGACTCCAGCTAGCTGGACAGGGAGCTCGGGAAGGTCCTAAGCCAACTCCAATCTCTATAATAAGGGAAATACTAGCCTCTGGCAAGGTACTGGGTTTATATACTGGCTTGTCGGCTGGGTTGCTACGACAAGCCGTGTATACGACCGCTCGATTAGGCTTCTTTGACACATCAATGAAGGCCCTTACCATGCACGCAAAAGACAGGGGCGACAAAATCGGATTTGCAGAACGCGCTGGCGCTGGATTGTCTGCTGGTGGCCTAGCAGCCATGCTCGGGAACCCTGCTGATCTAGCCCTCATTCGAATGCAATCCGACGGCCTCAAACCGCTCGCGGAGAGAAAGAACTATAGGTCGGTCGTCGATGCCCTGATTAATATCACCAAGTTGGAAGGTGTAGCGGCCCTCTGGGCTGGCGCAGCGCCTACTGTCGTTCGAGCCATGGCATTGAATTTCGGGCAGCTGGCATTCTTCTCGGAAGCAAAGCAGCAGCTAAACAATACTTCGCTGAGCGTGAGGTCACAGACTTTGGCTGCAAGTGCAATTGCCGGATTCTTTGCCTCTTTTTTCAGCTTGCCACTCGACTTCGTGAAGACGAGGCTGCAGAAGCAACAGAAGGCACGCGATGGAACTTTCCCATACAGGAGTATGAGTGACTGCTTTAGAAAGGTAGCCAAAGAAGAGGGATTGTCGCGATTCTATCGCGGATTCAGCACCTACTATGCTAGGATAGCTCCCCACAGGTAAGTTCGACCCAAGTCCGGCATGGGCCTAATCAATGAACTTTTGATAACATGAAACAGTATGATAACCTTAATTGTTGCCGATTACCTGGGATTTATTACAAAATAAATACCCAGTCTGTGATAAATGGGTGGAAAGGGAAACCCGGCCACTGTTCGTGAAACGCTTGGGATATAATCCCATAAAGGAGTTGGAAGTCTTGCAGATCCTTGAGAACTAGGATAGATGTCGTTGCAGTGGCTTTTTGTCCAACATCCTCCTAGCTGCAATGCTACATCGTGTAATACTCTCGATCGAATGGTCGTTTCCTAGGAACCAATATGCAATCTGTCGTGAAATTGAACAAGAAAGGCATCTTTTTCATGAGAGGAGAGGAACCTGAAGGTTGCTAAATGACCCATGAATCCCTAACCTAGTTAGTTGGAGCGAGCTACAGTTACACTTGTATTCGGCACTAATCCCCAAACACCGGTCAAAGGGCACCTCAGAGCGGCCTACAAGTAGTACATAGGCCCATTGAATATAAGTTTTATTCAACTAATTTTCTATTACAATATATACGGTGCTATTTTCGATGACTATTCTTAACTCTGTTCCAGCTGGGAAAGGTGAGAATTTCGAGTAGCAGAGAGGATCCTACCAAAATAGGTGTGAATCCCCGCAGCCCCACAATTCACCCACCACACCAGTGCGGGGCTCAGCTCTCCCCCACAACGTCGTCTTTTCTGTTGAGCTCCCCAGACTTGAATATAAGGCCGGCCTTAATCGCGTCTCCTGCGTCGGTGGTACCTGACGAATAACAGATCTCCACAGTTTCTATCTACGAAGCAAGTTACAAACCAAAATGAGTCTGGATCGTCAATTTCCCACGTCTGCGGACGACGGTGCACCTCAAGTGGCGAAGAAGCGGAAAAGATATAGCGAGAGGACAAGAGTCACTCGGGCATGCGATCTCTGCAAAATGTGATGTCAACTTTGGCCCCTTCGTATTTCGATTGACTGGTTCGCTGACATTTGGCGTCAAATCCAGGAGGAAGATCAAATGTAACGGCGTACAGCCGTGTGATTTTTGCTCTCGATCGAAGGCCAACTGCACGTTTGATTCTGCCTATGCAAGAGGCCGGGTGCCTTCTATTTCCACGGCCCCTAATGTTGAATCTGGAAGCACTGCAATGCCCACGGAAGATATAATGACTCCTAGCGAAAGTCCTTCTGGACAGCAGTACTCGACGGGTGCGACTGCGGAAGTGACCCAGCGTCCTTCAGGAATGCAGAGCAACGATATTTCAGCGAGCTACCTTACGCCCTCAACTTCAGCATACGTGGCGACATCATCGCAGGATTCGACAGAGCCGTCTCAGACAGATTTTGAAGGACATTATGTCGGCCCCGCGTCAGGTGTCTCATTTTTGCTCAGGGTTCAGAAACGCTTACATAGGGCTATCTCATTCTCCCATCCCACTAGCATCTTTACCTTTGGCGATGCCCCATTGCATCCTCGTGAGCTCGATCCGTCCTTTTGTATGATGCTCCCCAGGGGCGATGCTCAGCGATTGGTAGACCGTTATTTCGATTTCGCAATGCCGACCTACCGTTTCCTTCACAGGCCCACAATTCAGGAGTGGTTTGACGAGTTTTATGACACCCTTGGTATCATGTATGATGTCCACAACGCTCCAGCTAAGGTCGCCTTGCTCTTTATGGTTTTCGCTCAGGCGAGAGTGTATATGCCTGACAATGACAGACCGGGTCCATCAGATATGAGGTCAGTGAGTCCTCTGAGAGAGACCAGTCATCTTGCTAATATTAAAAATGTACAGTACACGATACTACATGGCAGCTGAGCATCATCTTACCAAGGAGACGGGCTCAATACAATTGACGAGCGTTCAGGCGCGCTTGACTCAATGCTATTACCTTCTTACACAATCTCGCATTAATCATTGCTGGAATTTGTTCGGCACGGTGTCCCGTTTAGCGCTTGCAATAGGTCTCAACAGAAACAAACCCACTGATGCGACGGGTGGATTACGCCGGGTTGAATCTGAATGTCGCCGCCGCACTTTCTGGTGTGCCTACACTCTGGACACGTATCTCAGTGCCGCTTTGGGTCGACCACGGTCTTTTCACGACGATGACATTGATACAGAGCTTCCGGCCTGCCTCGATGACCACGAACTAACATCAGACTATGTCAGCACATCTACCCTTGAGAGGGGCCCATCAATGATGCTTGCTCCAAATGCACACTTCAAGTAAGTGCACCTGCTCGATTTAGGGCCGGTAGTTAACAAGACAGGATCGCTCGAATAATGAGCAAAATACTGCACGATCTTTACTCTATTAAGCCCATTTCAGCCAGTCGACGAGCAGTCTTAACGGAGAGGATCTCGAAAGAGCTGAGTGACTGGCGAGTCGAGCTGGCTCGATTTCTGGATGCTGATATCTTCAGCACGTCATTACTCATTCCTATCTTTCAGCGGCAACGGAATGTTCTCAACCTTACCTACTGGCATGCAGTTATCCTCACTCATCGACCGTTCGTACTGAGTAATTTTGCCGGCATTTCGCGAAAAACCAGGAGCACAGGTAATGAAACGTCACAAATCGAGGAAAGTGTGCAGCAGTGTCTAATGGCTGCGATGAACACCGTAAATACGATTGATGACATTGCACGAAATCATGAAATGTCTCGCGCGTTCTGGGTTCGTGTCCCTTGAATTATTGTTGTTGGGAAATGCTCATTGAATATAGATTGCCGTGTACTTTGCCTTCAACGCAATCATCCTGCTTTATGTCTATGTGATTCAGAACCATGAAGCGTCATCAGAGGTCTACAACATCTATTTTTCAGCCGCTGCCCGATGCCAGTCTCATCTCTCAGGCATCGCTGAGAAGGGATCACTCGCAGAGCGGTATTGCCTCGTGTTAGAGGAGCTGCGGGTTGAGGTTTTACGCCAGACAAATCGCATGCCGCCCTCCATGACAGCTTTGGTAGGGATTGAAAATCAGCCACAAGAGACTGGTTTCCAGACGTTATCAATGCCAATGGACGGTAGTCCCGGGATCGGCACGAGTTGCACAGGTCAAATTGGGGATTCTGCAATTATAAGCAATATGCCGGTCTCTGGGGCTGACGATTACTCGTGCTGGGACCAGTTCTTCTCTATGGTCTCCTCGGGGCTTGGAAATCTCGATGGTTCTGCATTGATGATTCAGCCTATTTCCGAGGGCGAACAACAACATCCAAATGACTCTTGATCACGAGCGACGTCATTATAGCCTGTTCGATCTCATCTCTAAATGTGTTGTTGGGCTTGTATAGCCGGGTTACTATAAGATCTAACTGTCGCCAAGGAGCACCCATCGAAGCTCTTAATCTATCAGCCACGTAAGACTGACGGCTCTTTCTATGATATTTATAGGAAATGAAGCGTCCCTGGGAATAGGGGCAGTATCTGCGATGGCTCACGGGGTCACTGCGCTCGTCGAAGGGAAATTCTGTATGGTTTCAGCTGGAAAAAGTCTGGAGAAATAGTAAGCGGCCAACGCTATTTTTCCCGCTAATAAAAGGCACCATATTCCATCAAAGGCTTGTAGTATTGCAATATTTGAGGTGGAGACCTCCCTAATGGGAGCGCGTTTGTGCGAATGACACGGTTGCGCCGCCAATGCCTATCTCGCGACTCTTCACACTATGCGGATAGGCTAGCCTTTTGATTATTCTTGTCACTTTGTTCCAGTAGACGAGAGCAATAAGGCTTTTCGCAACAGTCAGCGTGAGCTGCTTTGAGCTGCGAGCGACAGCATGTCTATATCGGCGGGGCCCCTATGTACCAATATATTCTCAACTAAAGTCAGCCCAAAGGCAGCGGATTGCGGGGCGTAGGGGACGCGTTGTGCGAGATTGATGGTCGTGATGAATGGAGCTGACTGGTGCAATAGGGCAAGTTGGAATTCAGGGGGAAGAGGAAGGGAGATACTATTGTTGAGTTTTAAAGGATGGGAGGAGGGATTGTACATATCAGCGGGATTAAAATGGAGATATTTTTGAAGATATGAAGGCTGATGGCGCTTGCTGGGTGAATACTGACTTTCTTCGCGGCCATGGCATTGGACGTAGAGTATACGACGACCGTGTATGTTGGGACCATTGGGAAGTGGTTCTTTGAAAGGGTCTGGCTACCCACGGCTTCTGGTTTCGAACAAGGACATCTCAGGCTTGGGGCTAAGTCAGTCGCGGGAAATGCTTCTCAGAACAAAGAATATTTTTTATAATGCGCCATATTCCGGAAACGGGGGGTTGTCGCACAAATTGTAGTATGTGTTAAATTATCAAAGGCTTCCCTCGAATTCTTGGTATCTAAAACATCTCTGGCTAAATTTACAATTCTAGGCGAACGCATCAAAGAAACATAGCATTTGCAAATTTCCACGATGAAACTATAAGCCTCGGGTTCCCTGCGGCCACACATAGTCACACCAGTCTTCCGTACAAGAAGCTGAACTCCAAACCACTTTAATACAAACCTATCTCACCCGTCACATATACCCCAATACTCTATCGCTATGGAAGGTAGAGTTGATAAGTCGCAGTCTTACCACCATGAAATTCACAATACTTTAAAAGGAAGGACGGTAGACGCTATTCCAACTAACAGCGCAGGTACGCATATCAACAATGCCTTCCTTCTGTAGAATGAGAAGACATGCTAACCCGCTTGACACAGATCTTCCATTGGGACATATAGCCAGTTCTGTTGTGGACCGATATCTCGAAGAAAGCGTTACACCGTCGCAAACTAGGAAAAGGCATTTCGATGCAGTATCTGCCAGCGATTTGTTGTCTGCAAAGAGAAATCGTTTAGCTAAACAAGTATCGCCAGATATACTGCTCTGGCAACGCTGTATTGGCGGCGACGAGAATCCCAACGTGGAGGGAGACGGGGACGTAAACTATAACAGCAACAAAGTCCAACCAGATCGAGCGCAGTTAACACGAAGAAACTTGGCTTTATTTAATAAGATGGAGACAGGTGAGAGGACAGGGGATGCATCGGGTTCTGCGCTACAAGAATCTACAGGCCAAACCACAATAGCAAGGACTAGGTCTACCTCTACAACTATGTCTAGTTTCGCCAACAAAACCTACAAAAATGGAATTCTACCTCCCTTTCCACTACACTGCCACATATAGCCGGCGAGTATAAAGGCCCGGGGGGAAGCATGGAAAAGGCGAGGCTCCAATGTGCCTATGATGGGGCAGCTCTTGTCTACGCCCGGAATAAAGCCCTAGAGCTCACTGGAAAGCCTGATCCTCTAGGCCACGCCAAAATTACAACTTTCGCTACAGATGGCAAGAATATTGACTTCTTCGCACACTACGCTAGTCTTGGAGATGATGGCAAGCTTAAATACCACTAGTATCCTGTTGGATCAAGCGTTGTAACAAACTCTCATCACGGCTTTAAGGATGGCTGGAGACAGCTTCAAAATGAACAAGATTACGCCAAAGAGCAGTCTTATACTTTGAGAGATCAGCTTGTCAGCCACTGGTAGGCAACGGAGGGCAATATGTCGTCAAGTCCCAGATCATGCGACAATGGGGAATCTCAACAACACCAGGCTCGAACCTTCGGCAAAGACTCCAGGGGGGCGAGAGGATCTTGGAGGAATAGAGACAAGGAGAACAATTTGGCCAGCTAGAACTATTGCTTGTTTTGGAATTTTGGTATTCGTCGGAGCCACAGTGGCTGGATTTACAGGTGCTGTCTCAGATCTTATCTAATCTTTCAATCTGAGTTTTGAATTTTGGGAATGAAACAAAATTGCACGTGATGATAACGATAAAACCAATGCCAAGCCATTAAAAAATGTCAGTCCAACAACATAGAATTCTCAAACTCAAGATATCCACGACATAACGTCGTAGACCACCCAACTCATCCCACATAAACCGCCAAGATGGGTCGCGAACTTCAGAAGAAAAAGAATAGATCTAGTATCCCGAAAGTGAAGCACAAGCCCAAGAGCAAGCGTGTGAATCCTCTCGGAAACGCTATCATCGCTGCGAACTGGTGCGCATTCCCCTCAATCCAACTTACATTTGACATTTTTACTAACAAAACACAGGGATTCCAAACAGACTCTCACGCAGAACTACAACAGACTCGGTCTTGCATCGCGCCTGAACGCTGCCACAGGTGGCACAGAGAAGAAGCTCGACGCCTCGTCCACGGCCAAGACACTCGCCATCACCTCCTCCCTCCCCACCACAATCGCCCCGCAAACAGCTAGGGTCGAGCGCGATGAGTCCGGCAAGATCATCAAGGTCATCCACGCCAATGCCAAGAAGGCGAACCCTCTCAACGATCCGCTGAATGATCTCGAGGACGACGAGGAGAATGAGGACGACGCCATGGGCGGATTCGAGGGCTTCGAGGATGACAAGAATGAGGTTGTGAGGCAGCTTGAGGAGCAGGCTCTGCGCGTTGCGGAGAAGAAGCCAAGGAAGCAGAGTGCGCGCGAGAAGGAGTGGTGTGAGAGGCTTGCGACTAAGTGGGGAACGGATTACAAGTCTATGGTGAAAGATAGGCGGTTGAACCCTATGCAGCAGAATGAGCCGGATATCAAGAGGAGAATTGAGAAGTGGAGGGCTTCGGAGGAGTAGATATCTACTGGGTGTGAGTGAGACGGCATGGGATGGTGTTGGTCTGGGACGGCGTTGGGTGGGCAAAATCCGAGGCGTTTAGTTTGTCTGATTAGACGCAGTTTTCGACGACTAGGGATGCAGTCCCTGCCATAGAATCAAGCAATTACAGGCTCACGGCGAGTTATTTCCATTACTGTCGTGATCAAGATACGTGGCGACCCCAGCCGGTGCCGGGATGATGCGCCTGTGTCGATTGGACAATTTACTAAATTTGCAGTCATATCTGCCTCAGTTGGCAACCGTCCCTCATAGTCCATTTGGCCACATTCCCCGCGTACTACCTATCTATCGTCGCGAGCGTCGATCCGAGCGAGGGGACTCACCCTAAGCGGCGGCAATGAAAAGAGAACAAGCAGCTTCTGAACTACTGCCAGATCATCACTAATAACGTCTGCTCTACATCGCAAGGCTAGATCGTTGCGAACACTAAGAGCCTTCACATCTAAGCTGTCTGTTGAAAGATTGGAAATCATTGATTCGTTATGAGGAGGAAATGGGGAAGCGGGGTTAGGTTGAGATAGTGCCATTTTTAGCGCGCTTACACAATATGCAAGACTTCCTAAAGGGGCAATTCAGTACAAGTACTCGAGTACGACGAGGCGTAGATAATCAACCCAGAACAATTAGGCTTGTTTAGCTTATGTAACGTGATATACAGGAAGAAGTCGATCATTGCAGGTCTTGTAAATAGAGGCCCTGTTGCACACTATATTGTGTTTACTCCATGTCGATGAGTTAGCTACGTTACGATCTTAACGTGGTATTGAGGGGTATCAAGATATAAACTATATAATGATATGTGCAATAGTATAAGTCACTAACTACTATATATGTATGTCGATGTCTGAGAGTTCCAACCTGTCAATTTAAACTAAGGACAGCAGTGCGCTCTAACAGAAAATGAAGCTTTTGTATACGCTGTCCGCCGGAGCTTATTTTGCGACATGTGCTACAGCTAGCAAAGCTCATAAAGCCTCCGAACCAAGATATCGCATTTCTCCTATTGATGGCTCTAAGATCGCATTGCCGACAGCAGAGCAGCTCGCCTTTCAAGATAAAGAAATCGGCGTACTCATCCACTACAACATTGCCACATATCTCAGCATCGACGGCTGCAATAATGTGCCATCGCTTGTGCCTAACCAAGATCTATTTGACCCTACCTTGATAAATACAGATCAATGGATGGATACCATCACTGCTTTGGGTGGGAAGTATGCCACGCTTACGGCTAAGCACAACTGCGGATTCACCACATGGCCGAGCAAGGTGGAATTTCCAACTCTTGACAATAAGACAATTCCCTACAACTATACCATTGCACAATCGCCTGTTAATGATAGAGACGTTGTCGGGAGTTTTGTAGAATCAGCCCAAAAGTACGACATTGGCCACGGCTTCTACTATAGCGTTGTAGTCAACAACTTCTTGAACGTGCAGAATTCTGAGGTTCTGAATACGTCCTTGGCATGGGGACAGGTCAGTATTAGTGATAGCACATACGACCAGATTGTATTCGATCAATTGTCCGAGTTATGGACGCAGTACGGAAATTTGACCGAGGTAAGAACTGTAAACATATAGGGCTTTTCACTCTCTCTAGCTAACACTCTTTCGCTGGATAGATTTGGTTCGACGGGGGATATAGCTCAACTCAGATGGGCCAACTCGAGACTCTCTTGGAAGCCCATCAACCCCAGGCTATTGTCTATGGTGCTTGCGACAAAAATGGCACTTGCGTTTCCGCGAATTCAGGTGGGTTCGAAACCGTAGCTGCAGTAGGCTTGTCTCAAGCTGACATTTAACGCCAGTTCGATGGATTGGGACAGAGACCGGGGAAGCCCCTGAAGAGACTTGGTCAACGTAAGAGTTCTGTATTCCTCGCTCAAAAGCCTGATTCTAACCTCTTCCTAAGTGGCACCACAAGCGATGGCGGAGATCCTACAAGCCCTATTTTCTGCCCGGCCGAATGTGATACCACTCTTCAGACTCAAGACCGCTGGTTCTTCGGCGTTGACCAACCTCTCCGATCTATCGAAGAAATGATTGATGTCTACCACACGACTGTAGGCCGCAATTGTATCTTGGAACTGGATCTCACCCCTGATCGCAGCGGTCTTATCCCGGCCCGCCATGCTGCCCGCTACAAGCAATTAGGTGATTTCATCAGATCTTGCTATGACAAACCCATCGCTTCTATGGAGACCAAACCGGAGAATGATGAGGCCGGCAGCTATTCTTTGGCATTTGATGTTCCTACCGCGATTGATCGCATTGTATTGATGGAAGATCAAACGAATGGTCAAGTCATCCGTTCTTACCAGGTCCACGCGAAGATTGTCGATGCTCAAGAGGCGAATGGCACCCTTAATGTGCCCTGGACTTTAGTATCGAATGGCACCAGTGTTGGTCATAAGAAGATTGATCTTTTTGATGAGGCCATTACTGTGACCGAGGTGTTGGTAAACTCCACATACGTCGACATCCCCAAGTGGCGATCAGTCTCTGTGCATCTTTGCGACAGATTAAATGGAACCTCTACTGAGACTTAGATAGTATATCCGTATATATAACTCATAAACACAAGAGTATTGAGCTTTAACTAGCTTATATAAAAAGTGATAGTAGTTAAATTGAGGATCAGTTGTGGCTGGGTGTCATACACGGAGGCACTTCTCCCAGACGCTCAGGAGATTTGTTCGTTTGCTTTGGATTTGCTCTCATCACTATAACTGTAATCGAGCATTGTCTCTATTTGGGAAGGCATAAAGTACGGATACGTGTCCGGCACCGTGATGTATCGCAAAGGCGAGCATCCTCGCCCTGAAATATAAAAAGCTTGGCGGTCTATGCCCACATGGTGTTGGATTGCAATTTAGATAGCTCTAATGAAGGCAGTGAAAGATATCGTTAAATACAGCCATCGAATATGCAGATGAACATGTATATGGTTATAGCTTCAACTTGTTCAGTACTAGTAGACGAGACACCGCAAAGGCGCGAAGGGCAGGATGGAGAAAAGCTGCGGTAAGATAAGAAAAATAGGAGGTGAGAAGCTGTCGGTGAGAAGCTGTCATTGCAACAGCTTCTCACCACCGACAGCTTGTCACCGTAGATACTCGTCGGCATCAGAACCAGCTGGCAATAGCAAAACATGTCCTTTATCATCCAATGTCAGTCTAAAATGCATTTGTGTCACTGAATCGCCATACCAACGGTTTGGTAATGGCTTGTCTCCGGATTAAGCTTTTGTTCAAGACATCTCACTAGTATTCTTGTAGACCACTCACTCAGATAAGGCGAGAAACATAACAGATATTACGACCAATGGGTCATCGTGGATCTCATTTAATATTTCCTTTTTCCGTTCCGGAGCGCCTTGGCGACTACATTTATCACCCCTCTCATAGCCCCCATACTTTCTACAGCCGCCTAAACACATAAACCTGTGCCTTCGCTTTCTCCAATCCCATCGCATACCTCAGTCCCTCATGCACCTTAACCACCCGCTCCTCATCCGCAAGTAGCATCTTCCACGCCGGCTTCACACCCTCCTCCTCGTCTTCTCCGGACGGCTTTTTCCCCAAGAACGCCATATCCAGCAGATACCTCAGCGGATACGCTTTCTTCCCCTCCTCATTCCTCCTCGTCTCCTCCGCATGATCAAACACTACCACCAAACTCCCCTTCGGCGCCGCAATTGTCAACTTCAGCAGCAACGCCACCGTTTTCGGCATACTCGTCGCTGCCAAATCAGCAATGGTGTAGAACAGCGTAATCAGTGCCGCCTCCTCGCCCACCGCCTCCGAAACCTCCTCCTGACTCGCCTCCAGCGCGTTGAACTGGTGTAGATCCACCCGCAGCGCTCTATCTTCCAAGAACCCCGCGGCATTCGCTATTGCGTGTGCTGACGCATATTTGGAGAGTGTAGGTGGCGACAGAAGCGCATCGCGAATGGCCTTGATCTCGGGCGTCCAGTTCACGCTGTTGGCGAGCTGGAGGTCGACGATCATCGGCACGCCTGCCCCTCCGTCGTCTGAATCCGAGTATGGTCCGTCCTCATCCTTTTGTGCTCGCGACTTGCCGTGGGCATCAGGGCGGAAATGTCGGATCACACCCGCCAGCGCCAGGGCCTCCGCCGGGCCACCGCCAAAGCTAACAACTCGCAGCCAGTATGCTTTCTCCTCGTCATCATCTGCTTCTTCTTCCTCTTCCTCTGACTCTTCTCCGGTCTTCCGTAGCCACGAAAACAGTTCATCATCCTCAAGCGTCTCCACAATCTTCACCAATAAATTCGCATACCACACCGCCCTCTCAGCACCCCACCTCACAACCCACGCCTCCCTCCCCTCCTTACTCCCAAACGCCGCTTTCAAATGGCCCTTCCCCACCGCCTCCCCCACACTCTCCACAATCTCTTTCGTCCCCTCCACATCCTCGCACCCCGGAAACGCCTTCCTCACCACATCAAGCAGCAGCTGCTGGTTCGCCGCCTCAAGCGCCTGGTGCTCGTCTCCCGGCGGGATAAC